>OMPJ01010783.1:152580-208034 GCA_900312935.1 Carapus acus
GTGTGTTGTTGTATGTGTGTGAGGGATGGGATGATATATCCGCAAAGGTTAAATGATAAATGTATTTGTGTGTGTGTGTGTGTGTGTGTGTGTGTATGTGTGTGTGTGTGTGTGCGTGTATGTGTGAGCATATGTGTAGAAATATGTGCGCATTTTGTTTTTAAATTTTTTGTGCACAAAGTATTTTTCCTCGATGATTGTCCTCAAGTGTTGTGCATCTCTCATTGGGTCTTCATTGGGTCCCTGATGTCTCTGACATCAAGCGGCCCCTACGTTATGCTCCAAGACAATAGCACAACACTGTTTCTTCCTTGTCTTTCCAGCTGCTCCCAGTGGCAAAACATTACATGAATAATGTTTAATGGATGCTGTGTTAAAAAGTCAGAACCCCAACTCACATGCCAGTCGCCCAGTGAAAATCTGAATCTTAACTCTAAGCATTTCAGAGAAGCAGCGATAGATGTGAGCCAGTAGATTCATTTTTAGCAAAGAGATTTGTAGTTATCAGTAATCTAATCTGTTCATTGCTTTGCACCAGCAAAAAGAAAATGTGATTCATCTGGCATGCAGTGTGCTGCAACAGCAGTTCTAAAGTGATACAGTACAAATACACAGATCAATGATCCAGCAAGAGCAAGGTGACAAACCTGCCCTTCCATTATACAGTATTCACAACATCTCTTATGAATTAACGATGCCAGGTTACACAGATTCACCTAACATGGCTCTCTGATGTGTTAGATCTAGTTGACTTGCATTGAAATACACTTCTGGTTCAATTTACTCTTTATTTTCTTTTGCGAGAGAAGAAGCTCAGTCCAATAGGTCTTGGGTTAGAAACCGCAGGGTGGCCTAAAACCAACCAGCTAGTGGTGCAATTAACAACAATGATAAACGTAATATTAATCTATTGTTTATAAATGTGAGTTGTAATTTCCGCTACGGAGGATCAAGAAAGTGTGTTTTTATTTCTTTCTTAATTTGTGGATAGTGGTTATTACGCAACCTCAGGACAGGAAAATGCCACCTGGAGGCATGAGGATGATAAGGGGTCAACTGATTTCTGGACTCCATGAAAACAAATGGAAAATTGACTTAACACTAGAGAAAACAGAACATTTTCTATGTCTCTAATGACAACCATCTCCCTGCTCATAATGTGACTTGCTTTCATGCCAACATTTTGACAAGTATCTTTCAAGCACTGGCATACTGTTCCAGCCATCCCTCAAGGCCCAAACAGAATGATTCAATTAGTGCTGAGGATGTGTAACATGGAATGCATGCAGCTCATATCTTAGTGGAAGCACGTTTATGCATGATGAGCAACTTGGACATGGTTTTATGTCTCGGGTCAGCTACTTCTAATTTATTGACGATAGGCATGCGAATTGTGTGTGCACGCATGGGAAAATACTGAATAAATAAGTGAATGGAAGCACATTCAGATGAAAAAATAAGAGCAATCACAGTCAGGTATGCACAAAAACTTCTTAAATATCTGCAGGGATAGTTAATACTGAGTGCAAAGGTCTGTCAAGTGCATGTTACACCATCAATGTCCTTAGTAAAACAACTTTCTGAGTGAAGACAGGAAGAAAGAAAGAAAGAAAGAAAGAAAGAAAGAAAGAAAGAAAGAAAGAAAGAAAGAAAGAAAGAAAGAAAGATGACAAGCACACAAGAAAACAATTCTCACCCACATGTAATAAATTGGATACTTTGATACTCACTGTTAAGCATTGCATATTCTCAGGGCGACTGGCCTCAAGGGCAGCACCATGGTTTGACAGCACAGCCTCTGAAATGTAGACAAAGGAATCACGGGCTGAGACAGTGCCTTTGGAGCACATCACTGTCTCTGCGCCAGCACAAAGCAGTCGTCTGGATGCACTGGAATAAAATCCTCAGATACTTCAAGCATTCCATAAAAGGGCCTGAATGATAACGATTACAGCAATAATTATCTGGGGTGGCCTGTGCCTGGTTGGATATCAGCCTTGTGAAAAGTAAGTGAATAGCAGGGAAAAAAATTGTGAAGCGGCTGGTTAAACGAAGTAAAATCCCATATCACAGGAGGATCCAACAAACTTGCCTAGAAAGGAGTGGAAGAGGGAGCAAGCAAGAGAGAGAGGGAAGGAGGGAGAGAGAGAGAGAGATAGGGAGAGAGAGGGAGACACACAGAGAGGGAGGGGTAAGGGAAAGAAAAGGAACTCCGCTCTTGCTCTATTATCCCTCCGTCACAGGGCTCCTGTGAAGTTACTATGGTTACAGGGACTCAACCCTGCCTCGGAGTCCATTTAACTATTTCTCATGAAGCCAGCATTCAGCTTTGTACCACAATACAAATCCCTCTCTATAACCTCACATAGGGAGGAACCCCTGCTCCCATTGAGACCACTTACGCTGTTAGATGTAGCTCTTGCCCCATCCCTCGCTTTCTCTCCCCTGTATTACCTCCTTCACCACAGGAGACAAATCCTCCTTCTCACTCTCCAACAGGATTTGATGTTTTGTTTCCAAACTCTGTCAGCCCATTGCTAACTCTCCTGGCATGAGTGTAAGTGGACAAGTGACTTGTTTAGACTTTGTGAAGTGCTGTTATTTTTTTTCAGAACCAGAGCATCAGTTGAATATCATTTTTCAAAGTACCCCTGATAAGAACCTTAAATTTTTGGTTAAAATGTGGACAATTTACAGCATGTGAGCGTCATTCAACATTAACACTTAAGGAAATGAACTTCTCTAAATAAAATTCTATACAATCTAATACAATCTAATCTATCATTCAGTATATTTCTTAACATTTATCCTGTATTAACATTTCACATAAGTTATGGGGCCCTTTTGATGGTTGCACTGGGTTTCATGAACATTACAGTGGTGGTTGTTATTCCTTATTATCCAGCAGTAATAACTACAGAATTTAAGATAAAAGTACATGTCAATATCCAAATTGTTTCTGTTTCTCTCTCTGGATTTATCCCTTGTGAATTTGAAATCTCCAGGG
The DNA here is from genome assembly GCA_900312935.1 of Carapus acus. NCBI lineage: Eukaryota > Metazoa > Chordata > Actinopteri > Ophidiiformes > Carapidae > Carapus > Carapus acus. The sequence continues at coordinate 155,588 of OMPJ01010783.1, forward strand.
AAGCTGAGAAAGAGAGGGGGTAACCAGGCTGGCTCAAGAACACCACGGGAGTCTTTGATTGGACAACACATCAATAACAACGGGCAAAAGGGTAGAAACATTAGCTGCTGGCAAGGAGACACTCTCTGGCATGACTGACGTGTACGCGGGGGAGAAAAAGCAGACAAATATGGTGGACAGTGGGAAAAGTACACAGAGACTGAAATGAGGAAAAACGAGGGAGGAACTGAAAAAAAAGACCAATGGGAAAAGACTCAGAATGAAAAGGAGCTAACAATGAAACTTGAGCAACAACAGAGGAGCAGAAATTGAAAATAAGAAGTCGTTGGCTGACACGTGCTTGTATCAGCCTATCACCCCACCAATCTGCCAGGACATTAACAGCCCTCCACTGGGCCTGAGTCTTTCACTGCACCACTCAAGCACTTGACACCCAAGGCCCCGCTTTCACCTCCTCTCAGCCACTAACAAATAAACACTTGATGGAGAGGGCGCAGAAAGCCAAAAAAGGAGGAGAACAACACTGTCTGCACTCCAGAGTTCAAATCTCTTAAGCTCACACAAAACACAGGGAAAATAATCGTGTTAAGAATTGACATCAGTCAAATTGTTCCAAAGGGGCAAAAGTGTGAATGGGTGACAACCTCTTGGGCAGTAAAACTGAAAGGGTTAATCTGAATGGGCGTTTCTGTGGCACAGTAAACCAAATTGAAATTGTCTGAATCTTGTTAGGTGTGGACTATAGCGGCACTCTTGATAAGAGCCCTTTAACCCTCAGCCTGCTTTGATGAGTGAGCGTTACAACAAATTAGAGATGCTCTTTGGCTGGGTACAGCCATTGATTTATTGAACAAAAAACACTGGTATTCAAAAACAGGGCTATGCCCACAGGCAAATCTCCTTGTAATTCTGGTGACTATTCCGGGGCGCGGAACAGACAATACAAAAGCCATCTGAAAATCAACCACACTCCTGAGGTCCTAAAGTACGGTAGTATGTTTAAGTCATTACTTATTTTTCAGAAAGTATCAAGTGTTTTTGTTTTTTGTTTGCTAAGTATCAAGTGTTTTTATTTTTTGGCTAAATTAACACAGCTTGCCAGGCTATGCATACAAAACAAATCGATAACCAGGACATGTTTTCATTACTGCAGAGCAAGTGTGAATAGAGTAAAATACAATGGAATGCTTTTATTGTCATTGTGCAGAACAACAAAAGAATCGTGGCACAACGAAATTAAGGCGCAGCTCCTACATAAATCAAATGTTGGAGCTGCATAAAGTGCCAACATAAATACAGTATCTGTTGAAATGAAATGAACACATGAACAAATGCAGACATCAGATTTCATCATTGAATCAATTCCTTTTGTCCATATAGGTTGAAATGCCCCCTTTTCATCCAAACTCAAATGAGCAGGGAATATGCAGTGTCCCCATTTACTTCTGGATAGGAAGATGCCCCCAAGCTTCACAACAAGCAGCAACCATAATGGCTGAATATTGCAGTCAGGAGGGATTTGTTTCAGAGGTTATTTGCGGAAAAAAAACAAAAACAAAACAATATTCCCGACTCCATTTAATGTCTCAAACTCAAAATGCAAAATTTGGGTATTTGAGGTTCGAGTATTGCATGTTAGTGTTTGAGTATTCTTCAGATTTAAACTAAAGGAGAATATTTGCTTCATGAATACAACATTCAGACTAAGTTAAATGACAGGACAAGCAGTTGTAGACAGACTTTAGGAACCTTTTGGACCTTTCACTTCTATCTCCATCTCACAACAATAAACACGTAGATGAGGAACAACCACTGGTGTTCAGTGCACACAGATTTAAAGAAATAGCTCCAGCAGCCACCAAGTGATCATGATTTCAACCTAAATCCAATGTCATTTGCACTCACATGGATGTGCTAACTGATGAGAGGCAATGACCCACAAAGCCCTGTTAAATTACATTCTAGGTTTTAATTGTGCTTTAGTACATCTGCCTTTCAAAATCCCATGGTGTTTGTGCAATTTAGGATTTTCTAAAATAATATACAGTTAAGCAGACATGTTAATTACAAAGACTGTCGCATTACAAAAGACAACTGTAACACACACCTACAACTTGTAGTGACAATTGCAGTTTCATATTGACAACATATGCTCTGAAATATAGTGTTTTTATTATCAAAAACATGCACATATCGTCAACCACCTCCACAATATTCCTGCACTCCATATACATAGTACTGAGATCTACCGATATATTGTCTATTTTTAGCATGATCATGTGCTGGGAGTTGACACATTCAGCCATTCCAAAGTGATTTCAAGGGTAGATATAAAGCACTCTCAAACGACTGGACAACAAATTAAGGGCTGGAATTCCATACTGATGACCTTCAACAAAAACATGGCAAGTTGCATGTTAACCGATCTGAGCTGAACCAACGCTGTTGTAATGTATCCTGCATGTACGGTACACAAATACGCAGTGCAATAGTTGAAAGCATTTTTTGCCTGCACCCTTACACACATTCACACACTGCACATTTCACTCATGCCATTCCGATCAAAATTGAGCATGAGTGCTCTGCTTGACCTCAACAACTCAAAAGGAAGCGGTGTAATTTCTGACAGCGACGCCTTGTGGAACAAGACAACAGGATGACATGAGTGACGTATTTCATTTCCTGCCCCTGTGCTGATTGAAGCAGTGACAGTCAAAAGGATTTCGTCCCCTGTCAAAGCAAACTGAGACATGTCGCTAATGAAAATCTGGAGAAGGAGACCCAAAATATTCCACCTATTATGGGCGAGGAGCCAGGTTGAATTAGACTGTATAAGAATAGCATATCCACGTACACGGAGCATCGTTTGTTCTGTCATCTGAATCTTTTGAAAAACTTGGAATTTGTTGCTTAAAAAGAAATGGAGCAACAAAATCATGAATATCTGTACAAAAAAAATGGGAAGTCCCGGGAAGGATTCACATCATTTCATTTTCTTTGTATGAACTTAATACAATTTCACTGCAAAATCAGTTTGCCTTTGGAAAGAACATTTGGTTGTCTTCATATACTGTATGTACATTTTGAGGAGTAGCACATTTAAGTTGCAAAATATGTGTCTTCTCTATTTTTCTGCCTTTCATTGTTCTGCGAATCATCTGTACATTCAGTATTATCTCCAGGACTTATCAGCTGAAAGTGCAGCGATTGTGTTTGCATCTGACTGCAGATTTACTTTGATCAGCGGCAAACATGAAATGAGTATAAGAGACCATAAAGCCCTCTCTTTCAAAGAATATTTAATACAATGAGTAAGAGTAAATTTTAAGTTGTCTACACTACTGCAAAAGAGAACTTTGCAAAGAAAAGTAAAAGAAACCATTTCTCAATGACTATGCAACAGTGTAATTGTCTTTGTCCTATCCTCAACAGAGTACTGTGCTGGAATTTCATTTCTGACTTAAAAGTTTTATGTGCAAATTTACAAAGCTAGCGTGTGAGTGTATTCAATATTGAATGAAAGTTAGTTAGTTAGTTAGTTAGTTAGTTAGTTAGTTAGTTAGTTAGTTAGTTAGTTAGTTAGTTAGTTAGTTAGTTAGTTAGTTACTTAGTTAGTTAGTAAAACAACAATCAAACAAATAGAACAATTGCACCATGTGCAATTCTGTGTACGCACTTAGCCATGATAGTCTCACCAGTCATTTAACTAAGAAAGACAGATGCCTATCCATTCTTGCAAGACCACAGATCAAGACGAGAAGAGACTAGAGCAGCTAACATCAAAACAGATTCAACAGTCAAAACTCACGGTAGTCTTGGATAAAACTGTCACATGGATATACAATAGTTCCTGACTTAATGTTTTAATGCCCATCCATTAAATTTGCCAAGATACAGATGAAACTGGGTTCACATACGTCCGCTGTGACCAGTAAGAAAAGTGAATGTTTGACGTAGATGACACACTTTTTAGCAAAAGCCCAATGGCAGTTCTGCTATTTTTTGCTTTCACGCATATACAGACCACCTGACCCACATTGTAAGCTCATTGGAGGGAAACACATTAACTATGGTCAAAAACACACACACGTACATGTCATTGTGGGTCAGTTGCCTCTGTAGATACACTACATAATTCCCTCTTACCCTAGCAAGCACTCTCTCTTTCATGAATAATACAGGCAGGGGAAATATTCATATGAATACATGTTTGCAGTCCAGCTGTGACAATCTCCAACCAATCTTATGTCCACAAAAAAAAAATCATGATAGTGCAATTACTCAACTGAAGAAAATCATTGAACAATTACATTTCCACACTCTCTGTAGAGATAAGGAACAGATTAATATCTACAGGGTGGTGACTGGGTTTTTATATCAGCAGTGGGTGCGACATTGTACAATAATTATCTCGATCTTTTGATGTTAAAATGTACTTCATCACCAAGGAACAAGCAATTTCAAAATTGACTTTATTGAGCTGTTGATCTCAAACTATACTCAAAAACCTTTTGGAACCTGTTACAAGAGTGTAAGCACTACAATTAACACTTGATCGGGAAAAGCCACTAACAGACAGATTCTGTCAAGTCATTATAGTTGTTGATGGTGTTGCGATTGTGAAATTAATTGTGAAATGCAAAAGTTTTGTCTTTATCTGAGTAATTCATTATTAAACACACATTTACAATAATGCACTAGTCACTTGAATGCATCAGCAACATTAAGTATGTTTTTGAACTTTGCACGTCTCCTGTCATCTCAATGACTCTCCACCATGTAAATCTTTGCATTTACTCATTATATCAGAATAATGCTTCATTAAATACAGATGAACTCCAAGCCTCCCAGTTTGGCATGTATTTGCCCATTGGGGTATTTGAGCAGGCAGTATATTGGCATTGGACTGCCACAGGTCTCAGCCAAGTGAGGGATTAGTCAAGGCAGTGAGACATGCTGATCCAAATAGCTCGCCTCTGGTGATAGCCAGGACACATTGACATGGATTAAACTTGTCAACCAATAAAAGACATGTTTATGCATTAAATTAGACATTCATTCAGAGCAGATAAAGCATTACGGGATTACAACGATGCATAATTCAAAATGAGGCAGTAACCGCTTTGGTAAGTGAGGCCAGCAAGGAGTGGGTGATTATCTCTAGTTTATGGGCTGATGTCTTGTTGGAGGAAAAGGAAATACTGGTTTGAAATGGTCTCATAGTTTGACCTGGTGGAAAAAATAAGACCTCAGGTGATGAAGTGGTGTGATGAAGCAATGTTTTGTTTCAGAAAAGAAAGTGTCAAAACTGCATCTCATTGTAGATTTTATTTCTCATTCTTATTCCCTTTGCACTGGAACACGGCACCTTAATTTCATTGCACAATGCAATTGCTGTAATGACAATAAAGTATTCCTGATTCATTGGATTTCTCTAAGGGAAAGTTATCCAATAAACCAGAGTACTATTTTTCCACTATGCATGTTTACTCCTCAAACTATTCTTTTAGGTACAATGAAAGTGTGCCTTGATTGCCCAACCTTTGACAACTGCAACCAATTTGTTTTTGCTGTCACTGCTTAATTTACATTGGCAACATATTAAAATTTCTCCAGAGTTTTCCTCTCAGAGTCTTAGGCTGAGTTCTCAACTCCATCTGAAAACCACATACTACAATCTCATGATGCACTGCACAAAAGCAACAATCACAACTAAATAAAACTAAGGATCACAGATGCTGCTCAAGATGTAAAAACCATGTAGAAGGGACCTTTGAAGGTTATTCAGCCTATGTTCAAAGAAATATTCATTGTTTGGGTTACATAATCAGCTTGGTTATGTCAGAAGAATGAAAAATGTGGCTCTCACAAAGTACTCCACAAAAGATGTTCCATTATTGTATGGAGTGAGATATGCTCAACCTCTAGCCCAACTTTCAGTTGCAGCAGAAAGTAACACAAGAGAGCAAGACTGACAATCTCACCGCAGGAAACAACAACATCGGTAAATCATGCAAAGGAGCCAAATCTCATGACACATAAATGAAAATCATGTGAAGAAGGAAGAGTCAAAAAAGAACAGCTGGGAAGAGAGAAGCAGTGCCATTCATTGGGAAGGGAAGGGAGAGGGACACAAAGTTTAATATGGACAAATTTTCTGTTTTGGCCCACAATAAGGAAGGCAGAGAGGGGGAGACAATGAGCTATTTTTCATAATGAATGGGATTATGTTTGTTCCTGTGAACATAATGTGCCTTACATTGTGCAAACTGGAAGCGAAGTGCTCCATATCTGAGTGTGAAACAGCAATGAGCAGCCGCAACATCAGATCATCAGGTCGAATAAGTTCAAATTCACTCCTCTGCAAGTTTTTTCTGTCTCTTTCTGAGCTGTCATATGAAGTCAATGTGTGGTCAACTTCTACTGGTATTGCCCGTGGCTGAACTTCATGAAAGTTGAACTCAATTCAGCCTATCAGCTCCTATCCTCCTTTGATTGTTACAATGCCCCAATAAGAGCCCTGGCATGGCGTCCTGTCCGATCTGATGTCTCCAATCATGGTTCCATCCACAGAGGCGTAAGGAAACCAATTATACATTTGCAGGAGGCCGACTAGCCCAGTGCAATTGACCGGGTAAAATTGTGCTGGGTTACTCTACATCTTACAGCGTCACTTCCGTTCTCGTATCCCACAACGGTACTGTGTTCAGTATTGAGGGAGCTGCATATTATGGGTGAAAACCAGGGGAGGTGGTGCACACATGCCTGTATATGTTTGCATTTGTGTCTGTGAGTTTGTGTGTGTTTGTGCGTGCAAAGGTTGGGGGCAGTAAGCCTCCAAATAGGTAGGCTAAGCTCCTTATGTGACGGTGGCGGAAGGGGGGGCCATCTTCTGTGGTGTCACTACAGTATGGGAAGCAGATGAGACCATGTGGAAATAGGATGGGTAATGACCCAATGTATGCCAAATTTGTGTCTGAGGGGTGAAAGTAAAGTGGCAACTACATTGACAAACAGCAGCAACAATAGGTGCACAGGTGAGTGCGGGAAAAGAATTGAGTGAGATGTTAAAGGCAGTCCAAAGCAGTTAGGGGCGAGATGAAGCAGCATGACAGGCACAAGGATGGCAGAAGTGAGAGAGGGGAAAGAGGAAGCCAAAAGTAAAGAGTAGCAATAACGTTCAGGGCATTCTCAATTCAAATTATGCGAAAGCAAAGATTAAATAGAGCCCTGACACACAGCATTAATTTTTACTCCAGCTTCCATGGAACTCAGCATCCACCCTAATTTCCTTATACAATGTGGATTTGTGAATGTAATGACAATAAAGATTCCTGATTCCTGTATTTACAATTGTGATGACAAAAATGCAGTACTCACCTTACTGTAGGCTCTTACTGAATGGCATAACTCCAACACATTCACACAGGCGGCTGCCTCCACTGTGAAACTACAAGCAACTAACCGCAACGCAATGATTTAAAGGAAGAGAATGTGCAGAAATAGCCGATGGAGAGAGGAATGAAGAACATCAAATGTGTGTGTGAGTAGGTATGCAAGCTGGAAGGGTGCGTGCGTCTGTGTGAAGTGAGATCCACTCCAGCGCCGAAAGAGACTAACGCAGGAGGCTCTCTCTCTCTCTCTCTCTCTCTCTCTCTCTCAACGTGTCAGTGTTTTGTCCACACCCCTCCTTCACTCCCTCCCTCCCTCCCACTCTCTCTCTCTCTCTGCGTATCTCTCATCTGCTCTCCCAATGCCTCTCTCTCGCCTTACTTAATCCCTCGCTCTTGCAACCTCTCCAAGACACTCCTTATCCAAAACAGAGATAATGACTGGATCAGGGGCATATTCATATGCGCTTTCTGTCTTGTCCAGAAACATATACATTCACAAGCGCGCGCACAAATGCCAAGCGTCTTCATATAGTTGCAGATGACAGCTAGAAGAACATCTGTTTTCTGATTGTTCAAAAGGTGTTTAGAAAATTGAGACAACTCAAATAAAGATGAATCGACAATTGAGACATATGATTGTGGAGCAAAGCAATGAATTTATGAGAGGTTAACACACTCACCACAACTGTTGGACACCGCCTGTGTGGGCACCTTCAGATGTTTCGTCCTCCCAAATTCTTCCCCAAGAAGGTAGAACCAGCCTTGCATGCCCTACACAAAAAAGTGACAATATTGTGGCATATTGTGTGTTTGCATGTGTGTGCGTGAGTGTGCGTGCGTGTATGTGCTTGTGTGTTTGACAAAAATGCCAACTTAACACTGCAGTTTCAACTGAAAATGTGTAACAAATCTTTTTTTGAGTGTGCTGACATATACAGAAATATCTACATAGACAGTGTGTATTCATACACATACATGCACAGCCACAGACTGGATTGGTTCGCTCTTACTAGGCTGATTTCGGGGAACGGACACACATTCACTATTTACAATGCTTTAGCTTATTCCAGCAGCTGATGCCCTCACTTTTGCTCTTCTGCCTCATGATGATCCAGATGGTTTGCAAGTGTGTGCGTGTGTGTATGTGTTATTCGGTCACTCTTTGTATGTGAGTTACATAAATCCTTGCAGGCTGTATGAGAGAGGGGGAGGGAGAGCTGCTTCGTAATCCTGATGATGCGAACACAGGTCAGCTATCATTTTCTAGCAGGATTTGATATTGCATGCACAAAAACACATGCATGCAGTCCATAAACACACATTCACTGCACCCCTTAAGTGCAAAAACAAGAGACAAAAAACTCGATCTCATGCACAGACATGCCACCCCGACATCCTCTTTTGTGCCACATAATGTGATACCACGGACAGTGACAATAATCTCTTGTTTAAAAGCATCTTATCTGAGTCGACGGATTTCTGCGGGCTGTAGGATGCCGGGGGGTGGAGGTCTGTCGACTGGGACCGTATACATAGGAGAGGGGGAGGGGATGGGGAATGGGTGATATCTGACTCAAGCACACAGAGAGATACTTCTTAAGTGACAAGAAGAGAAGAAGGCAGGGGAAAACAATGAATGGGGGGATAGTGGGAATAGGAAATTGTGGAGGATTAAGTCAGATGACTTTATACCAAAGGATAAACAAAAAACAAGCTAAATATCACATGAGGGGGAATTTAGCCCACGCTAATCTCCCTCATTAGCAAATTAAGCCAATTAAATATTAACAGAGATAAATGTTAGAGGGAGGAAGCCACAAGACCTCCAAGAAGGGCAGAATTAATTTCTGCTGTTTGTTTTCCAGACTTACACTACTCAATATCATAGAAAAATAAATACAAAATAAACATTCTACCAAAGAAAACACACTGTCATATAGCTTTTGTACTTCCATGTATGTATCTGAAAAGACCAGCGTGTAAAATTGTGAATTTTCCGTCGAGGATTAATAAAGTGTATCTTCTTCATCTTCTCCTTCTTCTTTTGCAACACTTGTTGTAAATGGTGACTTTGTTAAGAGCCCTGCTCGACGTGCAGAGTAGGTACTGAATGGGAAACTCTAATCATTTAAGGGGAAATGTACTCATTTTGTAGATTTCAGTACATTAGCTGTGGTTGTCAGGTTATGTCTAAAATACATATCATACAACAAACAGCATGTGCATAGGCCAGATCTAATGATGAAACCACAGTCAAAGGATATTAAGTTTGAAGCAATGTTACCAAGGTACGCTTAGTTTACTCTATAAATCTACTCACCAACACAGGTATGAGTAAAGGGATTGTTGTGATAATAATACCTTGTTGACTATTTCAACACATATATACACATACACTATTTTTCAAGCATTACTAATCAGAAATTTCACAAGCTAGTTTGGCGACACAGGTGAATGAGTGTGTGGAGGGAGTCGCACTATTTGCCCATCCCTGCTCTGGAACTGGTAATACAGCAGAGGCTCGTTTTAACGAATGAAGTCACTGAAGCTAATTCAAATTGAACTAAATAGGCTAATTTGTGGTCTGATGCATGAACACACCGCACACATGGGAGCACATTTGAATATGGTAAGATGCAGCTTAAGTATGTCTTTCCTTGTTTGGAACATTTAAACCAGACGTACCTTGTCGGGATCTAGAAGAGAACGCACCCTGAAGCTAAAACAACCCAGCAGAGTACTCTTGCTATGATTATGGAAAGAGAGACAGGAGGACGAAGTGTTAAAGATGTACACAATGTACACAAGATAACACACCGTGAGGTTTCTCTGGGCAGCTATGATTAACCCTTCCTCATAAACTTTAATGAAAGAGCATATGCATCATCCAATGTGGCATCTGACCTAAAGGAATGTACTCCTAGTATAAGAATAATATCACTTTGAATACTTATCTAAAATGTGGGCTTAAAATTTACGAACATCACAAGCAAGAACGATACATCTGATGCAATTTAACTTTTCATATACCACCATGTCACATGTAAAGCTGTAAAATTGGATTTAGACAATACAACAACAGCAGTTTGCAATTACTTTGACTACAATATCACAAATGCAAAATCATGTGTGGATCCCTTGTGTCTCAAGGAACATTACACGTAACACAGCGTATTAGAGGAATTACATATTGGAAATTATTTTGCACATGCTGATTTCTTACTGTGTGTTGCATGCATGCGTGTCCGTGTCCATGTCCGTCTGTGTGTGTTTGTGTGTGTTCGCGCTCATGTAAATACTGCTGGCAGGAATGCACACTGTGCCATGTGGAATTAGAAATGTAAATGGTTTGCTTGGTGGTGTGTTTCTGGCACATAGGGTCACTCATTTCTATGAGGATCAGCTGGATCCAGTTTGATGTGTACCATGGTGTAAGTTGGTTTGCTGCAGAGGCACTGCTACCCATGTCTCCACAGCTGCTCAGCAGGAGAGCACAGATGAATAATCCCATTTCGTGACACATTAGAAGGGCAGTACAGTCTACAGTTAAAGTGATAATGACGCTTCAAAACCAAAAATCTTAATCCTGACATTATGGCCATTGCTTACTGCCATGCATTCTCGCAAGCATATTCATGACCCTCACTGAGAGACATTGCTTCCTAGATTTATTCAGACCTAAATTCCATGAGCCATTTTTGGTATCAGCATCATTTTATCCAGTCTCTTGGACAGAACTGATACACTCCATTGCTCAAATACAAACACCTGCATATAATCCAAATACTATGGAGCTACAGCAATGAAAACATTGTCCAGAAAAAGTCCACTTCTTTCACCTTGTGATTAATTTACATACACTGCCAGAACAAATGAGAGAATGCTCAGTGGTTGCCACCACAAATCTCGTTTCAAACGGAAATGTACTCGTAGTCTTGAAACCAAGATGGTGCTGCTTTATAAAAACTTGCAATATTTATGAAAACATCCAGCCTTAGAGGCCAGTGGACAGCCCTAATTGTTGCATCAAAGATGAATAAATTCCTCTGACACTGTGTCCCAGAATGCTAACAAAGGGACCTTTGTGCTCATTCCACAATCTAAACTCTTCATCTGTGCCTCTTTGCATCTGGTGACATCTTCATATTTAAATCGACAAATCAGTCAGAGCACAGAACAGAGTGAGTCATTACAACAAATTTGATCATTGTTATCATTATCTGGAGCACACAGTATGCCAGTACACAGTGATGTCTCTTTAAGACCAAGACATCTTAAGGAATGGATGATTCACCCATGCATATGTCTGCCATCGTGGACGTTGACCCTATTTCCGCGCAAGTCTGCTAATGCAGGGAAGCGAGAGTAACACATGATGTTAGCCAGTTTCAAAGGCATACATACAGTGCATGGAAACACACAACACACGCAGAAGCTGCTGTTGCATCAGTTATAGGCAGTATCTTGCCGCTCTGGAATTACTTTGTGTATATGTGTTTGTGTAAAGCAAGAGATTGTAGATATGATATGAAATGTTTTCGGCGTCATTCATCTGAACCATTATCATCATACCCATCCTCAAATTCATTGTATTCGCACAGACATGGCTGGATATAAAACCTCAAGCAGGTTACCGTGTCGTGGAGTTGGCATTCCACATTGTGAAGAGCAGTCTCTTAAAAAGGTCTTTCTCACTGACGGTGCTTCAAACGACAAAAACAAAGTCAACTTTTTACAGATTATCTGTACCTTTAACTTGTGTTTTTAACCTATTCATTTGTGCACGGTTGAATTAATTATTTGACTCAATCAGAGGCTGTACATGTTGAAAAATTGTAAATTTTTACAGTGCATTGTAGCACTCACAAGGGTACATTTGCCAGCCATATAAATGGAATACCATATCGGAATGGTCCCTGAGGTGCTTACAAGTTAAAGGTTTGTAGGAAGACAGGGTTCCTGCAGTGAGGAATCATCACAGTCTTGTATCTGGCCCTAGCATCTGTGTCTGGACACATACCAACCTAGAAGAAGAAAAAGAATCATTAAAACATTTGGGAGTTGAAGCAATTTATTTTTGATTCTGAACATCATTATGACATTATTACCTTCACATACGAGTTACATGGCTCTCCACACTCTTCCCTCATGTGCCTGGCCTCCAACACTGTTGACAGTGACGGGTAAATTGAGCACTTTTAAGAACTGGGACATAATAGATCTTCAAAATTTCAGACTGTGTGCCATGTTGAATGACCAGTCAAAATAGTCGGTGCAGGCCATGCTCTGAGGAGAGTCAGCATTAAGACTAATGTTCTGGCACGAGACCGGACAAAGTAAAACCTCCATGATCTGGCGCTCTGTCCATAGGGTATTAGCTTTGTGATTTCATTAGTTAAAAATGCACAACAAGTTCTGCAAATGTATAGAATTTGCTATCAAGTATTTCCTTTCACAGTAGACTCAAATGGTTAATCTGTTAAGATTTTCCACAAACAGCTGCTCATGCAACACTGCTATTCAATAATCCGCGTATGCACTCATGTCAAATCCCGTCCGGGTTGCCCTCAACCAAGTTGTACCTTGGAAACCTTCTTTTTCAGTCCACCTGCTATTTCTTATTTTAGGGATGAAAACTCGGCTAAACCTATTCTGAATCTCCTCTCAGTTTTCACATTTTGTTTTGAGGCAACACAGCTGTTGAGCACTTGTGTAAATGATGGTAAGAATTTCAGTGAATGCAGTGAAATATACCAAACAAATCCTTGCAATTCAGATTCTGGTTTAACATGCAGGGACGATCAAAAATATTTTTGTAGAACTTACAAGGACCTGGTTGACATTGGGGCCATGATAAAAGTAAATGTCTTCGGCTGTATTCCAACACTGGTCATCGCATGTCATGTGCAACACGAGAATGAGCAAGAACACACAGCATGAGGGTAAAATCATGTTTGGCCTTTAACAACTAAATGGTCATTCGCAGAGAGAAATATGGGACAGAGAGGATTCTGAGAGGGAGGATTGGGAACACAAGAAGTGGAGGAGCACATGGCCTCAGTTGCCTGGAGACCAAAATTACAACTTTTGATGGATGTACAAAGCCCAATCAACATTCTCCGAGCTCTCAAGCCTCATGTCACTGTATAACAGGATATTTAGATTGCAACTATAAAACCTGATCAAACTCATATCTGGCACATGATTGAACTGACATACTCTGACATTGGTCACTCACCGCTGACAACAAGGACATCATCCTCTTTGAGAATGGACAGTTTCAGCTGACCTATGAAAAAGATAAATGACGACATACAGAACCTCTTACTTATGGCATGTGTGAAATCATATGTAATTATCCATGCCAGTTCACTTGATGATTACAATGTTAGCTACAGGTTGTGAGACAAGTCAGAAGAGAGTGATGCTCATTAACAGACATGGGGAGGTGAGGGGCCCTCAGTCTCTGTTTGTGTCTGAATCCTTTCATGCACACTCATTGTTAGGCATACTTCTTCCTCCCCATGTCACACATTCTGTTTCTCTCGTCTGCTCGTGCTTTACATGTTTCTGGGAGCATCCAGCGTTGCTGGACTGTTGACATGGCCACTGCTAACATTGGCATTGTGCTATTCTAAATTAAATCCTCCGCATACGGCTGCAGACTCCTCGTTGTGTGATAAGACTCCTGGCACTTCAGAGCTTGGGTACAAGTGTTGTTTGTCGTTCCCACACTGGACTTGGCATGATTAGCTGCTGGCCATGGTAGAAGGACAAAATGTAAACACTGTTTGAAGATTATTATGGGTATAACTGAACCTGTGCAATAGGGAAAAAAATGTATCCACAACAGATCCACATAGTAGACTCAAAGGTCAACGATTTGCTGTGTTTCGAGTACATATTTGTAGCAGTGTTTCTGATTGAGCTAACACTGCCAATTAGGTCAATAATAAAAAATCTAATGCAAACAATAATATGGCATTAATTGTGGTGGAGGAAGTACTCTTTTCTTAAGTGCCAAGGCCTGATTTCTTGTAATTTGGTGTGTTCTTGTGAGACGGTCAACGAATAAGACCACTGGAGTTGTTCTCTTTTAACTAATGTAGCGTTGTTCAGTAAGAGTTTGAGAAAAAAATCTTCATAAGCCTCGGATTTTTCTGAACAATGTGCTGCCAACTGTTACCATTGTTAACAACAGTTTGACTCTCTGGCCTCCCTTAAATTTCCTGAATCGCAAAATCGACGGATCAATAGAGTGCCTACCTACCTACAGTATATCATACAATTCACTGAAACAATACTGCAGTGAAGTATCATTTTGGAAAATAGTGAAAGAGAAATAATGGCAATAGGTGTACAGAGAGGAAGAGCACTAACTTATGGTGCATTAGAGGGGACAGGTGAAAATTCAGGTGCAGTGGAAACAGCATTTTGGTACTTCATATTCTTATCACTTCCATGGATGCTCAGGCAGTAGGAACCCATCAACAAACAATACAGAACCACAAATTCTGGTCAAATGAGAAAAATTACAACCAGGGGGTTTTAGATCTGGTATGACTCAATTATAAAATGAAGGGAGATGAAAAAAATGACACGATTACAATAATCAAGAAAGTAAAGGATTTCTGTAGTAGTTAAAGATATAAAATTATTTTATTTTATAAAATAAAAGATATTTATAGCATAGTGCTTCACAGCAGTATGCTACAACATGCTTGACGTTCAGTAGAGAACATCAGTGTTAAAATGCTTGAGATTTAGGAATCAGTGATGAAAGCCAGGCATTACACACACACACACAAACACACGGACGCACCTACACATGCACACACACACACGCACGCACGCACACGTCCAATGACGATATATTAAAACTGTCTCATCATGCTCCCTCTTTCTATCCCACCCCATAACTGGCATGCCTCAACAGAACACTGAGTCTAGTGAGAAGTCGCCAATTGGGGAGCAGGGAATTTTTTTGGACTTATGCGGTGACATAGTGAAGCAGTGATTTACCATTCAGACATAATGATTTAAAAGATCAGACCTAATGATCTCAAAATTCTCAAATGTTTAAGTTACATAATCACTACTGCATATACTGTGGATGAAATCCATGGCACATGTACATGCATATGTGTGGCTTCGCTTGGTTTATCATCCTCCATCCTCTCAACATGTAAACACTTTGTGGCGTATTTGTTTGCCTACCAGTGGAAAAAAGGCCAGGATGGTAACGTGTATGCTCCCAAACCAAGAGATCCATTTTGAATAACACAAAAGAACACTGTGACTGGAGGTCTCCAATATTCTCTTTCACTTTCTACAAAAGCTGAAAAATGTTCTCTACATAGCTGCCAAGTTTTTATCCACTGAGGTCTGTCCGTGTCCACTGAGATCTGAACACCAGGGAGATTTCCAATAATCCCAGATACAGGCATGGATGGTACACCTTTTCAAAGTACACAAATTAACACCTTCTATTTACTGCATATGCCAATATACATTCAAAGAAAGAGCATAGCGTGACGTCGTGGTTTTGATGAGGAAGCTATAGACAACTGAAGGTTGTAAATAAGAGTAAGTTTCATGTCTCCGAGAGAGCTTCCCTGAGACGAATGCCTACCAATGTCAAATGCTCTTTGCATGTCAAATAAAATACAAAATCGATGGCATGGAAAAGTTAGTTTCATCTCATTAGCAAAAAATTCCGATTCTGTGTATAATAAATTAGCATGTCCAAGACATTGAAGAGTCCAATTCTCTTCTGTGACTAGAGACACAGGACAGCGATACATTATGTCTTTTATGTGGTCCATTATTATGTTGTTCTTCTGGCACCATCAACTTATCCAGAAGAATAGTGAAATAATAATGCCTGCCACTGTTAGTTCATACTTAATGCTTGCCATGAGACTGAAAAACCACAATGCTACATGCCAGTTGGAAGGAAACCCTCTCTGAACTATTGATAGCATTGCAATTTTGTGTTAGATTCACAATTTTGCTCCTGCTTTCCAAACTCCATCAATTCCATTCCTCCAACAGAATCCCATCAGTCGACTCACACGGCTGAGCCTGACAGACATTGTCAACCAATAGATGGTGCTTAAAGGTATCCAAAAGTGCCAAAGTAGAGAGAGCACCAATTGTTCAATCGTTACACAGCTCACAAAGTTATCATAGGCTAAATTCACAAAGTTGCATTTATTTTCTTGGCAGCAAACCCAGGAATTTCCTGTTATGATTGCATAGCAATCGCTATTTGTGTCATGGCCAATTACCTTTAATGTGTGAGCATTTGGTGTGTATGTGTTCCATCTCCAACAGGCTAACTGTGGTTTTGGAGAGGGATCGCTGTCTCAAGTGTACTGAGGGCAATATGAACACTCAACACAAAGCACATTATTCTAGCAGTGACCATATTCATAACTGGAGGATGGTAAAACCAGAGAGTTCCTAATAGTATGTGACTTGCGTTTCAAGTCAAATGAGTATGAGAGGGCAGGACACAGCTATTTTAGGAGAGTCATGTCAGTTATAAGACACAGAGGGTAACTTATGCAACCCGGAAAAGGTCATTACATTGCTGCCAGAGAAAGGAAAAAACTATCAAGTGACTGTGATCATATCAAATCGTGGTATTAATCATATTTACAGCATATATGTGAAGGATCTTCCAGGGAAAATAACACATAAAAAAAAGTCAATAAAAAACTGAAATGCAAACAGGAGACAATTTGAATGAATAGTTTACAAGACAAGACATGGCAAAGTTAAGAGTCTCTCTATGGGCTTAGACTAGTGGTATTCTGCCAAAAAGATCGTTAGAACTATTTGGAATATGCCAGACTTGAGAGTCTGACATACAGTATTCTAAAATGTTCTGGAATGGGTCAGACTTGGCTAGGGGTGATTCTATTGGTCAGACTTAGTAAGATCTATTCTCGAAACAAAATTCAGGTGAAATAAAGTTAGACTGCCTCAAGTAAAACACAAACAGCAGCAAAGTCAAAAAAAGTGGCACTCAAGAAATGAGAAGATTACTGAATAGCGAAGACACAGTAAGATTCTGGACTCAAAGGCCATTTAGCAAATTGGGGTAATTCTTGATCATCATTTCTACACTGTCAATTGCATTACATTAATCAGGAGTCAGGAATCTTTTATTGTCATTACAGCAATTCAATTGAGTAATGAAACTAAGGAGCTGCATTCCGGTGTAAGTAGTTAGAGAAAGAAAAGAAGGAAGAAGAAGAGAGTTTCTATATACGGAAGAATACAAACACACAATATATAAATATCGGTATAAATAACTATTTAAGTACAAATAGAAATAGCAGCGCTGATGGGGTGGGAATGTTAAAGCTGACCGGAATAAATAAATGTAAATGCTTAAGTATAAGTGTAAATGTGAATGTAAATGTAAATGCTAACACTGACCGGAGTGTTAAGCATTCCCTGTAAGCTGTTTTGTCCTGATGCTGAGGTGACTTATGGCAGCTGGGTAAAAGCTGTTCTTAAGTCTGGTAGTTCTGGGTTTGATTGCCCTAAAATGCCTGCCTGAGAGCAGACGTTCAAAGAGTCCATGTGCTGGGTGCGATGGGTCCTGAAGTATCCTTTTTGCATTTCTCATGCAATGGGAACTGTAGAGTTCTTGCAGTGAGAGGAGAGGGCTGCCAATAATCCTCTGGGCGGTCTGGATGACCCTCTAGAGGTCCTTCCTCTGCGCTACTTTGCTGTTAGAGAACCACGCACAGAGGAATAAATATTCCACCTACTCTTCTATTCTTGAAATGATCGCCCAAATGCGCTTTAAGCTTCCCCTGTGACCTTTTCAGACCCACCCATGTAGGGAGACGTTCCATGGTGCAACATGCAGCACCTGCATCCACCACTGTGACCACGCCCTTGTAATACCACAACCGTATTCAGAAGCGCAAATAAACACTGGATAATGGATGAGGAGCCGGTCTTCACCAATGCAGGAGAACCCTCCCCCCCTAGCTGCCTTGTATAAATGATTCAGGATGTCACCAGATAAGGAGAAGTAGACTCATTACCAGCTCAAAGTATTTGTTCCTACATCTGAGCCCACTTGTCTCTCCAACTAATGTCCATTGAGTGCTTACACATGCGGGAGGATCACTTTGGCATGCCGGCAGGCAAGTTGTCACAGTCCTTCACATACATCTGTGATATTTCGACGTGCAGTGCAGGACAGGTGAACAGAAAATAGAGGTCAAAGGAGACATGTTCAAATGGTGACATAGGATGTAAAAGAAAGGACATGTTAAAAATGATAACCACAATCTTGAGAAAATATTCATGCAACCCACCAGTCACCCTCTCATTAAATCTCACCGTAGGTGCTGACAAGAAAAGATGATGTGTCAGAGTTGGCAGCAGGATGTCGAAGGCGAGTTCTGAGACAGGCCATCATGGAGCATCATCGCTGCCACTGCAAAAGAAAAGATGCAAAGGACACAGGAGAAACCTGATGCTTTTGTACGTGACTAGTGTGTGTCAGAGTGCGCATGTGCGCGTGTGCATGTTGTTTGTAGTCAGGCTACAGACAAAACTAAGCATAAGTATAGATCAAACCATTGCACACAGACATAGCACACACCTCTGACGGTTCTCCACAAGTGCTGGAGAGGGGCTACATCAGGGAATTAATCATAGGGGTTACACAGAAGGGCAAAGGGTGACCTGTTGCCATAGTGGCCGAGCACAGAATCTAGGCCCAAGTGTGTTGACATTTCCCTCATACCAACTTTTGTAACATCACATCGGTGGCATATTCTACCTCAACGAAATTGAAGGCCTGCTCTGTATCTATTTGCATACATCGATGTGACCTTTTTCAATGACCTTGATGATGTCAACATTGTACACAATTACACTAATTATCCAATTGTATGTGTATACAGAAACGCATTATGCATCCTTGCCTGGTGAGAACAGTTGATGTTTGTGTATCTATTCAAATGCTACAGGAGCACAACGGGCACATGCAATGACCTGCATTACAATTTTTAATGTATCCGCAGTGCAGTCTAAGCAATAAAATATTTTATTCAAAAGAATACATTCCTCTCAAAATACATTCCATGTGAGAAATATTTTTGTAAAACTGATAAGATTAACCAATGCCAACACATGTCTATTGTGCAACACACTGACTTCAGCGCTTGCGTGTTGGTAATCCAGATTATTTTAGAGCACGGTCCAACACACCTCTGGGTGAAATAGCACATTACACAGATGGCCAGGGAACATTACTCAGATGGTTAGACTGTCGACAGTGTACTAGTAACCCCCAGATGAACTCATTTTCATTGCAACCAAAAACTGTTTTTTGGTAGTCGTGATTAATCCAACCAATTTGAACTGAATCCTGACCTACTGTTATTTAGAGAGATGATGAGAAGATTTAGCAGAAAGAAAATCTCAAATATATTACTTGTGGATACTTTAGCATAGTACTATTACTAGTGCAAAAAGGGACTTAAACATCTGAGCAACAATGCAAGAAAAAATACTCTTTCTCTCCTCTGCTTGCCCCTTATGTCCTCAGAACATTGAGGAGAAATAATCATTTTCCATTTTCCTATCGTTCGTCCCCTGGTAGAAAGTCCCCTTATTCATTTTGCTGCTTATCAGTTGCAGTGAAGGGGGAACAAAAGAGTTCTCTGAAAGTCCCACACCACTTCCCTGCAGGGGAAACTCGGCAGATAATGGCCGGGTGGCATGGTCAGATCCATGTTTGGGAACTGACCCATTCGTGCACTGTCCTTTAAGATGAATAGTGTAACACAATGTGTGTTACATGTCAACAAAACATTTGCAAATTTCATTCATACTTTTCTACACTCCATAACTAATTGAGGTGGCTTTAGAAGTAATATGAGACAATGTTACTTGTCGCTACTATAGTGTAGAAAATTCCTACATTCAGGGAAGCACAGGGAAACACACAACCTGTACATACAGCAGTAAAACATGTAGTCAAGGTAAGATCAGAAACAATTGCCAGACAGGAAGCAAGGCATTAGAAAGATTTATCAAGATGGAGGAGACAAGCACAAGACCACATATGGTATGTTGTTCCTAAGAAAGCTTTATTTCAGTGTTTAAATAATAAAGTTGCACAATGCGAGATGGGAGATGGGTGAATTTCAGTGCAAAGAAATGAGAACCACAAGTTTGTTTGAGAGAGTGACAAAGAAATGTCTCACTTTTGTATAACCATTTTAGATTTACTTCAAAGGGTGAATGAGAAGATAAGCATCTCAAAGCATCCACGAGTGTTCACTAAAGACTGTATTTCAGTCTGTCCGAAGTGTGGACATTGCCCAGTGACAATGTTTTAACTATTACTATCACTATGCACTGTTTTCAGTGTTAAGATTAATTGACCTGACTGGATTTCTGCCTCTTGACACGCTTCGCAATGAGACTTCAGCTTCCATCGAGGGTCCTCGGAGGTGCTGTATCTAAAAACCTCGAATATAACGAAAATACACAGCACAATAGCACAGCCTACTGGACAGCTATTGAAGTTCAGTGGATAGCTTTTGAAAGACATACCCTAATCTTTACTATCCAATATTCGCTAAATTGGGCGTCGACATAACGACATTTGTGGACACTAAGCATGTCAAAAACTAATATAAATTTTAACACAGGACGTAATTCATGTCTAATACATACACTTTTTGAATCGATTTCAGAAATCAGATGACGATACCGTATTTCTCGCATCGTTCAATGAATTTCTAAACACCAAATACGTCCAATGTTATGACACTATGTCATTGTTTACCAATGATAGATGGAATCCTAGAAATCGACCATGTAACATCTACATATTGCATTCGTTCAAAATCTTAAATTAGTATTTGGTGGTTGAATGCATTGTACTGGGGTGCATTAAAAGCTTCTGCGATCAATTGAAACGGTAATATGGGTCTCCTCTGTGTGTTATCACCAGTTTGAATCTGCTGTGTTGAGGTGTGCAGAGTTAAACCCCAAATGGTAAGCCAAATAGCCAAACACCAAACGGTAAAATTCGCGTAGGCGGCATGTAATGTTGGACCGTATGTGGGTTTGTTTGCTTGAAAGGTACCTGCTCGAGATCAATTACTATGGGCCGCAGTGGTCACTTGCCCACTTTGATTTGAGTTCCTCGCTCGTGAGGTTTCTCGCACTGCGTTCCATCAAATTCTTTTACTACAGCTTTTGAGAACAGGGTCAATGCGCATGCGTACTCCATAAACTCTCAGCTACTACAGCGCATGTGCTACGTGTTTGACGTAGGTGTCACCCTTTGCTGTGTATTCACAGTCATGCTACGGTTTGTTTACGTCTCTGGCGATGTATACCACGAGCCGTGGGTCGAGCCACAACGACTCACCTTAGTCTGATACGGAAATAATTCTATTAACTATCGATAATGATGGACTATCTATTGGCGTAAACTGGTGTTGACTAGATGTTCTCGTTACGGTGAGACGTTCTTCTATTTTTACGCGGAAACATACTAGCGGGAGATAATGCTACCTTCCCTTGGTAACTACAAACATGACTTAGTCACAGTGAAGAAGTCATGAATGAACTTGTGATCTCCTCCCAAGTAATGAATAGAATTCATTATTGGTTTGCGGGATCCATCACATAGGGGTGGTTATGCGCTTAACCACACACTGTGTTTTCAGGCCCATGATAACCGGCAATGGCGTTGCTCCCCATACTCGATCCCCTGCAACATCCGAGAGAAGGCACATGGTATGTAGACTGACTTTTTTTCAGTGTACTCTGCGATGAACGTAGATTTTAAAAGACGTTTTGTCATTTGCAGGTATTCCCTGGTTCCTCGGGGAAATGCTCCCGATGTTAGTGTGGGTCATACTTGCATCTACAAGGCAGCTGAGGATGGAGGAAAGGGCAAAGTTGTTATTGTTGGGGGAGCTAACCCCAATGGCAGTTTCTCACATTCCCATGTCATAAATCTAGGTAACGGAGCCAACAAAGATATCATACATAATGTCTGAGGGCTGAAGTTTACATTGAGTCTGTTGTTGCAAACATATTTTGTTGTATATTGATCTCTGGAGAACATTTGACAGAGGATGGTGATGGGACGAAGAACATTTTGATGGGACTAATTGGTCAAATTAACTGTGGCTACCCACACTTATACTTTATAGTCTTGTTTTATTCTGCCAGATAAACACGAATGGGACATCCCAGAATGGAGTGGTTTAAAAGCCCGATATGAGCATTGCTGCTTTGTGCCAGAAAGTTTCCCACAAAGTCTTTGGGTGTTTGGTGGAGCACAGCAGAGTGGGAATCGCAATTGTGTCCAAAACATACAGATCGAAGGTAAGTTTGGCAAAAAATGTGTCAATTTCTGATGAACCATGGTTGTGATGCACAAACAATACTCTCTGTATCTACCTCCCAACCTATTTAGAATGCTTCAATTGGTCTTAACTTGTGTACTCTGAACGTGTTTACATTCAGACAGAAAGTCCAGCTGGGAGAATATCTCAACAAATGGGAAAACTCCCTGTCCCAGGACATACCATACAAGCTCTGCTTGCCTTGGGGACAAGCTATATGTCTTTGCAGGTGGGGAGGCAGGAGTTACACCCGTGTCTGATCCCAAGCTCCACGTTTTTGATACAGGTTTGTGGACTTTTCAGAGCTCTTCACTTGACTATATGTCATGTTCCCATGTCCTGTTGGTTACTTTCTCGTCCCATTAAAATGTTTGGCAAGAACTGTACATTTTCATAAAACTTGTAAAAAAATACCCGTAGAAAGCACAAACTGCAGTGAGTCGATATCATAATCGTTTAATCGTCGTTTTTTGTTCAAAAATATAATTTTCATTAAATCTGCTCAATTCATCAGTACATGTAATAGCAGATGCACTAAGGTTGGGCAAAATCTTGTATACATTAACATTCTGTCTTGATATATCTCTTAGTTTCATGTTTGTGGACTCAACCAGCTACACAGGGAAGACACCCACCTGTCAGACATGGCCATGTTATCGTCGCAGTAGACCATAAGATCTATATTCATGGAGGCCTTGCAGGAGACAAATTCTACAAGGATATGTTCTGCCTAGACACACGTAAGTTGCAATGCTGGCACAGTACCACAACGTGATGCTTGTGGTCTTTATTTTCACAAGGCCAATCCGTCTCACGGCCATTGCAGTGGCAAAATAAGATCGCAGATGATTTTTACATAAAATCTAATCATCTTAACTGTAGGAACTAACCAAAAGTTTCATGTTCAAGGGAGGATGAAATGGGAGAAGCTTCAATCCAAAGGAGACGTACCACCTGGAACAGCATCTCACTCAGCAATAGCACAGGGCACCAACATTTTCATTTTTGGAGGGATGACAGCAGATGGCGCTAGCAACTCCATGTACAAATTCATGACAGGTACACACATTTATGTGTCATCAATGACTTTAATGACTTCAAAAAACGCTTGAACAACCCGCTGAAATAAGAATACTAGCAACATAAAATGATTTTATTCATAACCATTGGAAGGAGTTAAGCAATTCTAGCACAGCTAATTTAAGGATCAACACCTACAATGGTTTGTCTTCACCAGTGGATGTAGTGAGGTTATTTGACGATTGTGAATTAGATACCCTCAAGGCTTAAGTTATTTTGTTGTTATAGCTCATTTTCATCCTGCAGGGAAGAGTCAATGGATGTTGATGAAATTTGAAGGTGATTTGCCTCCTAACCGCTTGGACCATTGTATGTGCGTGCTCCCTTGGAAGATGTTCAGAGATGAAGACAAGGAAGTGGAAGAAGGCTCATTGACCAGCCCACAAATAGTTAATCTAGCCTTTGTATTTGGAGGAATGGATACCCAGGGTATCATTCATAATGATTGTATTGTCACTGTAATAACATGATGTACCACATGTCAGTGTAGACATGTATTAAATAGAAGTTGCACTGTGGGTTATGAAATATCCAGAGATGTTTTATGACCATAGACAACTGATAGATAATTGGGGTTTGACTTTGCAAATCCAGGTGTTTGCATTTATTTCAATGCCAGTACAAAGATAGACATCACCTAGTTAAGTCAAGTCAGACACAATGGTATTTTATATCAAACATTTATTTGAATGTCTTTCCAGAGGAGTTTTCACAATGACCAGATTCAATAAATAACTTTTGACATTGCCTGTGTTGATCCCAGAGATAACAGTGTACTCCCATGAATGGCTCCCACCCTATGCCCACCCACACTCATGCCCAACAGAAGACCCTTTCAACTACAGTATTCCCTCAGGACTGCCTAAGAACAGCAGCAGCAAGCCTCAAATCAGGGCCGACGAATATCTCCACTCAACAGTGAAGAGACCACCAACTACACACTGAAGTGATCTTTTCAAAAAGTCTTTCCAGAGAATTCAGTGCGTTATCGCTGCCCATTCTCACCATGAAGTGTCCCATCAGTCCATTATGTACATCTAGGTGCCACCAGAGAAAGGCAGGGGCGGCAAGATCTTGCATGAACACTTGCCTACAACTCATCCTTCTCATCCTGCCCATCTTCTTCAGGTGGTGGTCCACCTGCACTACCGTAGAGCTTGCTGATGATGGGCTGAACCACCTCTTCAAGTGCTTTCTTCTTGGCTTGGAATTCTTCAAGGTCAGCTTCTTGGTGGGACTCCATCCACTCAATTTTCTCCTCCACAGCTTTCTCAATGATTTCCTTGTCTTCATCTGAGAGCTTGCCACCGAGCTTTTCCTTGTCTCCTATCTGGTTCTTCAGGGAATAGGCATAACTCTCCAATTCATTACGAGCATCAATTCTCTCCTTCAACTTCTTGTCTTCGTCCGCAAATCGCTCTGCATCATTCACCATCCGCTCGATGTCTTCTGGTGTCAGTCGGTTCTGGTCATTGGTGATTGTGATTTTGTTCTTGTTGCCAGTTCCCTTGTCCTCAGCAGTGACGCGGAGAATGCCGTTAACATCTATCTCAAAAGTAACTTCAATCTGTGGTACACCACGAGGCGCAGGAGGGATGCCAGTCAGGTCGAAGGTGCCCAGCAGATGGTTGTCTTTCGTCAGGGGGCGCTCACCTAAGAACAGAGGTGAAACAAGGGTTTAAATATGTTTTTTTTTCCACCCAATTTGAAAAGCCATTATTGCCATAATGAGTGGGGACATCTCCAATTTAACTGGTACCTTCATAGACTTTGATAGTGACGGTTGGCTGGTTATCAGACGCAGTAGAGAAGATCTGAGATTTCTTGGTTGGCACCACAGTGTTCCTTGGGATGAGCTTGGTCATCACACCTCCAACGGTCTCAATACCAAGTGTCAGAGGGCACACATCCAGAAGAACCACATCTCCTGCAGAGCAGTTGACAGTTTTATTCAAAATTGTGCACAATGAGGTGAAGTGAAATAATGCAGATTGGTGACATTAACCTACCGGTGTCCTCCTCTCCAGAGAGCACTCCAGCCTGCACAGCAGCTCCGTAAGCCACAGCCTCATCAGGATTGATTCCTCTGGAGGGCTCTTTGCCATTGAAGAACTCTTTCACCAGCTGCTGAATTTTAGGGATACGAGTCGACCCACCAACCAGAACAATTTCATCAATGTCGGGCTTCTTCAGATCAGCATCCTCCAGAACCTTCTGTACTGGCTTCATTGTGGAGCGGAAGAGATCCTGGCGACAGCAAAGGTTAAGATTAACAAGACTGGACGGGCAATCCAGTATCATAATGACTTGAGTTATTTTTGTGCAATCTATAATCACTTACCATGTTGAGCTCCTCAAACTTGGCACGGGTCAGAGTCTCAGAGAAGTCCTCTCCCTCAAAGAATGACTCGATCTCAATGCGGGATTGGTGCTGAGCGGACAGAGCCCTCTTTGCCTTCTCAACTTCACGCCGCAGCTTCTGTACAGCACGGTTGTCTTTGCGTACATCTTTGCCAGTCTTCTTCTTGTAAAGCTTGATGAAGTGCTCCATGACACGCTGATCAAAGTCTTCTCCTCCCAGGTGAGTGTCACCATTGGTGGCCACTACTTCAAATACACCATTGTCAATGGTCAGGAGGGAGACGTCAAAAGTGCCACCTCCAAGGTCAAACACCAGAATGTTCTTCTCGCCATCTCTCTTGTCCAGGCCATAAGCAATTGCAGCAGCAGTCCTAAAAAAAAGAACAACAATCATCACTGGGCAATTTTAAATGGGCAACTCAGTGTATGCTATTAATTATTACTCATCTATGGCATAAAATACATACGGCTCATTGATGATGCGCATAACATTCAGACCCGCAATGGTTCCAGCATCCTTTGTCGCCTGACGCTGAGCATCGTTAAAGTAGGCAGGAACGGTGACCACAGCATGTGTGACCTAACAAATAGAGAAAGTCAAGTTTCCATTGCATATTCTCAGTTCATTTTACAGCCTGAGACATCACTTTTCCCCACCTTCTTGCCCAGGTAAGCCTCAGCAGTCTCCTTCATCTTGGTAAGGACCATAGCGGAGATCTCTTCTGGAGCAAAGGTCTTCATCTGACCACCACCAATATCAACCTGGATATGGGGCTTGGTCTTTTTCTCAGTAACCTGAAGAAAGAAGAAATGATGACTACTCTGTGCCTTCGGATTCATGAGCAGCACTAGCAAATGTAGAATTCAGATATCCACCTTGAAGGGAAGGTACTTGATGTCCTGCTGAACTGAGGAGTCACCCCAAGTACGGCCAATCAACCTCTTGGCATCAAAGACTGTGTTCTCTGGGTTAGAGGTCAGCTGATTCTTGGCAGCATCACCAATCAGACGCTCACCCTCGCTTGTGAAGGCCACATATGATGGTGTGATGCGGTTTCCCTGGTCATTGGCAATGATCTCCACCCTTCCATTCTTGAACACTCCAACACTAAACGGGCACAATTCATTGATCATATTTCAACAAATGCAGCCAGATACAGCTTAAGATCTTAAGAAACCAGAGTTATATCATAAACATTTGCTTACCATGAGTAGGTGGTTCCCAGATCAATTCCCACCACTGTTCCCACGTTCTCTTTCTTGTCGTCATCATCGGCAAATGCCATGCCGACAAGCAGCAGTACGGCCCACAACAACTTCATCCTAAACGTTATAACAGAAATCTAGAAAAAGAAATGTGGAGCAGAGAAAAAACAAGGCGTCAAAAACCTAACGTGACAGCTCAGTGAAAATCCGTTGTCGGTTATGTGAAAAACGGTGAATGAATTTCGTTAATCCAAAGTTACTTCATGCTGATGAATCGAGGTCAATGGCAAATAATTGCCGGGAAGGTCACTATCTCTCGAAGGAAAATGGGGGCTGACTGGGTGGAACCCCATCGTGCCCTCTTTTTTTTCCGCCGCTACCGGCAGCTAACCACGTTAGCGAATATTCCCCGCCAGACGGAACATCTTCCAGTGTACATCGAAAGCACGAATTAAGCACAGTGAGTTTGCCACATTGCAGCTTTAACACTTCTTTTTGTACGTAGTGGTGGAACGAAAGCATGAGAAAAATCTCCTTTAAGTTCACAGGACGTTATGTTCAAGTATTAGCTTAGCTCAGACATGATTCCCATATTTTCAAATGTTCAAGTTCAAAATACATAAAAAAAAACATGAAAACAGTCAGAAAACACTTCGCACTTACCTCACCTTGGAATGTATCGATGAAAAATATCACGGCTTTGACGTATAGCTCTCTCAGGTATGCCTTGCTACAAACTATGGTCTGCTCGTTCTATGTGTTACTCCAGATTCTGTTGAATGGTGCCTGCCGAATAGTCACTCTCAGTATATATGCCATCATAGCTTTCCCGTCGTGGAGCCCTACAATTGGCTGAGCAGGTGTTCGTTGGAACGTACTCATTGGTCGATTCAGGCACGCTGGCTGCAGCTGATTTGCACACGCTAGAAAGATTTGACGTCATCAGTCTTGCCCACTTCTGCTCTGTGGATAGGTTGGTGATCGTATACGTTCTCAAAGTGACTTGGTGCAATCACCTGCCAATCTTTGGCTGCTATGTGACATTTTGATTTTTCACAATATTTGAATCGAGAGCACATTGCGCTGGGGATGGATTAGCCACCGATGATCGCGTTATGGCATCTCATCATCTAATTTACGCGATTACCCCGTTGAAAGTTACATGATTCCTTTTCAGTGAAACTGTAGGGACTGTGCTGTGGTGTTATAGTGAGTCACTGTAAGCAATGAGAGCTCTGAAATACAAACATATGAGAAAATAGCCGGAAGAGACAATAAGTCGACTGACGGGAAATCATTGTCATGTGCCGTGTAATAAAATTGCACTATTGAAACGTATCCAGCTCAACCAGTGTAGCCCAATAAGATGACTTTTTCAATCTACCTGTACATTACACATTCCCTGAGTTGCTGAGACTTGAAATTTCTTATGTTATTTGATCAATGGATCAATAAAGTACCTACCTGCCTACAACAGGCATATTATTCTATGGATTTGATTTTACGACCTCCCACCCATCCTCTGCTACCAATCGCCAATCTTGGATTGAATTACTTATTTAATCACACTTCATGTTTTAGCTGTTCAGTTACCACTGGAATATGCAGTTCTGCTTATATTCTTTCAGCAATAGCAAAGGTCTCGTGATTGCATGACTTAAATGACTTGTATAGTGTTCATTTGTACAGTTCATTTTGTACACAGATGTGGTTGCAACAGATGTATTTTACACTATTCTGCTGGCTGGATTACATCTCACTGGCGGTATAACATACAATGTTATAGTTCATCATCCGCCAGTTTCATACATAGACACCATTTAAGATGCTTTGGTGTTACTGTTGGTCTGAGGAACATACATATATGGTCTTGTTTAGTTGTGGCCACAGGCCATGTCAAATACGCAGCCACTGTTATGGTTGCAACCTATGGGGCAGAGCCAACACATCAAGTCCAACAGGATCACTGTGATTGGTTGCATACAGATGTCATCATTGTGATTTCTGTTTCTCCATGACACGAGAACGAGAGCTCCACTCTCTCACCTTTTCTTATGAAAAATGTTATTGGTCTTGTATTTCTGTCATTTGTGTCCTGTGCTGGTCAGTAGGAGATTTGATTCACCTGCAGCTCATTGTGGTTGCCCAGTTGCCAACTTTGGAAAGCGCCTTGAGATACCTTCTGTTATGATTTAATATGATCTGTTCTGTTGTGATTCAGTATGATCGAATAGAATATAAACTGCTTCCTCTCCCTTACTGCCAGCTGTCTCGCACACCTGATAGTCCTGGGGTGGTCGATGGTGCTTTTCCTGCTTACGCGCAGCGTACTAAACTTTTGTTTTTGATAATAAACGCATATATTTCCATCTTTTTGTCTCTTTTTTGGTTGTTTCCCTTTGAGCCAGGATTATTGACTCATCAATGATTTATATCAGGTTTTTGTTTGTTGTCTCCCTTACAGCCAGGGTCGTAAGATGAGGGGGCTCATCTAAGATAGAGTGGCAGCCTGTCCGATTGGGCTTATTTGCTCTAATTTTGTGTCGTGCCTGAGTTTTGATGGTGCTGTGGGGTTGGCCATTGTGGTGTGGCAGCCTGGATTGTTTTCCTCTTCAATTTGGTAAGTATTATTAATGGATTGATCGCACCTGTGATAGTGTTGTAAGGTAGAAGGCATTGAACCAACTTTGCATTCCCTCAGTGGTTCAATCATTTGTTGCTTTGTCTTTTTATGTTGCAACCTCGGCTGAAAGGGAAGCAACATCCAAAAGCCCATTTGAAAACATTTATGCAACGTTGGGTGTGTGAGCTGTAGCACTAGATAGATGTGGCCTCATGGGGCGCTGTGGCACATCATCCAAACTGATTTGATTCTACTGTATATCGGTACAGTGTCACTGAGTTGCTCAGTACTGACACCGGGTGGTTCTTAAAAACCACTACAGGCAACCACATTGATACTCCACTGGCATACAGATATAATGACCTAGTACTATATGGTAGTGCAAGTTCAGTTCAAAGTAACTGATTATAGATTGCACAAAACTTCAAAACCACATTGGTTTGGAGTGGGAGAGGAGGGTGAGGAAGAGGAGGAGAGAAAAGCTCAGTGTGTCGTCTTACTTTGGTCACATAGTTTTGTCTAGCTACAAGCTTTATCGAAAAGGAAAGTTCTTAGCCCTCTATTAAAAGTGGTGAGGGTGTCCGCCCCTCAGGCTGAAGCACAGAAGAGAAGCTTGATAGTTCAATGCTCTGCCCCCTATTCTACTCTTACAAATTTTAGGAATCGCCAGTAACCCTGCGTTTACAGATCGCAGAGCTTTGGTTGGATGATAAAGCACAAGGTATCGTAGTGCCTGATTATTGAGCGCCCTGTCAGTGACGAGAAGGACTTTAAATTCTGTTCTCAATTTCATAGGCAGCTAGAGCAGAGAAGCTAATACTGGGGAGATTGGTCTCTTTTCTCTGTGCCTGTCAGCGCCTGTGGTGCTGCGGTATGAACTAGTTGGAGAGGCTTCAGTGTCTTGTTGCTCCAGCCTGATGACAAAGAATTACAGAAATCCAGCCTGGACGTAACAAAAGCATGAACTAGTTTTTCAGCATCCTTCAATGACAGCATATGCCTTGCCTTAGCGATATTATGCAAGTGAGAGAGGGTGGTTCTTGACATTTGTTTAATATGAGAGTTCAATGACAAATCTTGATCAAAGATAACTCCAAGATTTTTTTCAATGGTGCTGGAGGCCAAGGTAAAGCCATCTAAAGTGGCAATATCATTATACAAGGAGTTTCTAAGAAAAATACTGTTCAAAATGCAAATGGAAAATGTTTCAATACTGTGTTACTCAGGGCTCTTCAGATATTTGAACAGAGGGCACTCTTATTTTCACATGGGTAAATGCAATAATGGCTCAGCAGATTTCTTTGCTATTGTTGACCTTTCTTCGATGTGAAACTAGCAAAGATAAGAGTCACAACGGCCACTAGGTTTATTATTGACAGAATGGTGAGGTATAGCATATCTCAAGTCTATGATGACCTATTAAAATGTAAGGGACATGAAATCCAATATGCGGGTTAAAAAATGAGTTATAGCTCATCGACAAAAACACATTGAGAAACATATTGAGCATTGCAAAACAACCTTGAAGCTGTTCGGCTTATGTTGGCAGAATTGACCGGCAAACAACTGGAGATGGGTAAGGGAGAGGTTCTAATACTTTGTACACAAAGACATAAAGATTGTGGAACTTGGAAATGAATCATCTTGAAGTTACACAGTATAAGTGTCCCCACATACGGCACTGCGAGCAGCAGGCTCTCCACCTCTCTGTGACCTCCACCACCACCATTCACTTTATCCTGCGTTTGAGCTGCTGCCATCTCGCCATACATTTCGCTGTCCAGCCTGCAGCAACCCAAAGGAGGAGAGAGCGACCTTTGTCCATCTTGCCATCCTGCTTCTGAACTGTTGACTCTGCCATCTGACTTTGCGTTTGCCCTGATGCCTTACTTAAATTATCGGGCCTTACTCATTGCCTGAGCTTAATGTGTCTTTGCCTTTACCTGAACTTAGTCTTACTTGACTTTTTAACCTATTGAGCCCAAATTTAGTGCATTATTTTGCTGCCTTTGTCTTTTTTTCCATGGAACGTTTGATGGAATTGACCCATGGGAATAATGTAATTTCTTTTCTGATTCTGAATGCATGCTAACATTTCTTTGTTTTGACGGATTGAATTATTGCAATGTTAAAATAGGTATTGGAATAAACTTAATCTAAGTGATGCGTTGAACTAATAATAATAAATTAGAAAATAAAGATAAAATGAAAATCACAGTAAATACCATGACAGGTCCCCCCTCTGCGCACCTAGCGCGCACAGGCAGTGGCAGACACCAAACTGATGACGTGGTGCGGTCCGCCGGTCACAGCAGCAGGATGGCCGACCAGAGCAGGCAAACTAAACTCGCCGCAGCCAAGAAAAAGGTGAAGTATTTTCCTGTCCGCCTCGTTTAAAGTATTGCCGATCGTTGCCCCGTCCATACGCTCTGACGGTCAACGTTGTTAAATGCTTCTTTCATTTAGTTTGCGGCAAATGCTTGAGTGCCGGGGGGTGTTGTCCGTACACGTCAACCGACCTCTGCACCTCCGTTCGCCGCGTCTCGTAGAGCCACACCACAGGCGTCGGTGTGAAGGAGACGCCGGGGCTTCTGTGCGGCCTCCGTCCTAGCATGAACTTTTCCTCGATTAATCGGTGTACTTTCAATCTATGTCACTCAAGTCAGTCAGTGCCCCCTATGTGAATATAGAATTGCTCCAAGAAAACAATTCTCAGTCTGATTTAGCGGCGTTACTAACTAAATTTGGTTATCAGCTCACGGCAGCAAGCTAGGTAAACATAGCTGGCTGGCTAACAAATCGACTTTGCTAACTATGTAGCGTCATGTGTAGCTATGTATCAATAGTACTGTACTGCCACCTGGCTCGTCCACAGATCATACTGTTTGCCGGATGAAACGACATCAAAAACGATCAACATAAAAGACGAACTGTTGCTCTGTTAGCAGGGCAGTATGACAGGGGGTGTTTTGACAGCTGACACGCTCTTGCTTGTCCCGCTGAGAGCTCCAGCTGGATGAGCGAGTGGGCCAGTTACAAAGATGGCCTTATCAGCCGGGAAATGCAAGCCAACTCGTATGCGATTTTTGCTGCATCACAATTTCGAATGAGTGGTCGGGAGGGTGGTGCGTGAGATTTAGCAGAACAGATAGAACTATTGTGCGTCTGTTTTTAATGGCAGCATCCAGGTTTCAAGAGGGAGAAGAGAGAAAGGGGCGCTGCATTTGATTTCGATCTTTGCACATCTGTAATAGCTTATCATAGAGAGAACGGGCGCATACTGATTGATGGCGTGACAGCATTTGCTGGAGTTACAGTTAAAACTCATTATTTCAAAAGTGCTGCAACAATTTTAACGCAAGATATCAGATAAATAATTTCAGCAAGCAAACCTAGTGTGAGTTACCTCCAAGTCAATATTCAGAGGGTAGTGGCAATGCCTTCAGTAAATATTTGAGTAGCCTTCAAGTCGCACTTGAGTAGGCTTTTTAATGCCAAAATTATTGGTCGTTGCATCGATGTTTCTTTTCACAGTAAATGCAAATGTCTTGATTCAGTCATCCTTGTAAAACAGTGACAAGCAGAGAGATTTTCTGTCTCGACTTTTGAGAGGTTCTGCTCTCAGTGCCTGCACATACATCTTTTTCTATCTGTGCTGTGCAGCTGAAGGAGTTTCAGCAGAAGAGCACACCTGCTAGTGGAGGAGGAGAAAAGGGGGGAGGAGGAGCAGCGGCCAAGAAGAAAAGAAAGGTGAAGAATGGGAACCAACTCGATGCACCGTCATCAGAAAGACATTCTCCTGATAGCGTAAGTCGCATTTGCCATCACAATGTGCATGTTAAAATTCTTGTCAGAAAATAGCTTGCCCCGGTCTTACATTCTTTGTGCACAAATTGTATAAATGAACTCAAGTTTATTTAGTTTGAATCACCTATGCAAGTTTAATTAACAAGTGCTTGACCGATATGACACGTCAGTATTCTGTAATTTGTGTTGATTAACATCTATAAACACATTTACATAACAGTATCTTCAACCATCTTTGCAGTTGTCACTGCCACCATGGTTT
Organism: Carapus acus; assembly: GCA_900312935.1. Taxonomy (NCBI): domain Eukaryota; kingdom Metazoa; phylum Chordata; class Actinopteri; order Ophidiiformes; family Carapidae; genus Carapus; species Carapus acus. Next base: position 189,734 of record OMPJ01010783.1, read on the forward strand.
CATTTTCAGGCTAGTGTGAAATAATTCTCACTTGTCCATTTTACTAGTAATCACAGAAATGTATCTCCACTTGTAGAATCATGTGACTTATTCAACGTGGCAGTGTGGACATTTTTTCCTATTTGTTGTCAGTTATAATGCGTTGCATTTGTAATGGCGACATCAAGGGTTGAAAAAAGTGTTAACATGAGGGATTGACAAAGAGGTAGATAACATGAGATGGGACAAAACAAAGTCACAGTGATTATCCAATATGATCACAGTTGTTTTGTTCTCTGCAAAACATTATGTACCCTACCCTGTAAAATGTGTGCTCCCTGATAAAAAAAAATTGCTATGAATTTGAAACACAATACATACATACAAATGCAATTGGTTAAGATACAAACAATGATTACAATGTTAGCAAACTATCAAATATTATTTTTCTTTGTTTCATGTCAGGTTGTTAATGGTGAATCCAGTGCTTGTAGATTCCTTAATTACTGCGCTGTCTTTGAGCTGATGTTGACTTGAAAAAATGTACATGTAATGCATACATGCATGCAATCATGAATGCACACCGGCACTTAGTTTAAGAAGTAAAAGGATGCTTGTTCTGCCCTGGGCAATGCCTCATAAAGAATTTACATAATACAGGAAATTCTCTCACCTTTTCATGCTTGAAAGGAAGAAACTGCTTAAAACCAAATTGACAATTTAAGTGAATGCATATTATCATCCATAATGCAAGAGAGAATCTTTTCCCCGTCAATCCCTTGTCATGACACTGAAAGTAATGGAACTACAGCAACAAGACAGTTCTCCATTACAGGTGGCTACTGTTTCAACAAATCAATAAATATAGATATCATCAATATCAATAAAAAGAACACCCTGAAATTAAAACTAGTTGCCAGTTAGTTAGCTAGTTGCCACTAGTTGCAGTTGAGAGCAACAGTCACATATTGTCAGTGCTTCACGGTGAAACAACTTTCTCCGTGTACATGTCTGTAATTAGATAGACAGGGATTATTCAATAGCGTCACCCATGTTGGTGTATCCCAGAGACAAGGTAGTTTCACTTACATTAGGTGTGTATACGAAGAGTCACAATGGGAGGTTTACAGAAATCCATCCTTTATTCACAACAATCGATGAATAAGTCTTGGACCATAGATGTATATGTGTAGATGTTCCACAGTTGTCTCCACATAAAAAAGGTTACGGCAACTAGAAGAGATGTTTACATGTTCACTGATGAAATTCTCCTTCTGAAGTAGTGTTCGACAGGTTCTAAAGCAGCTGGCAGAAACATGTATATGAACCATAAGAGAGTTTCTTTGATTAAACCTGTTTAAATAGTTTGGGCTTTTTCCTTATTTCCTCATTACCACCCGCCCACCGTGTTTGTAAGTCAGTTGCATTTTTCTTGGACTTGCTGTAGCTGGTGGCTGATGGCACCTCTTTGTATTATTTCCTCTGTCTTTCTTTTTTTCCCGTAATTTCCTCTTTCACTCCTAACCTCTATTTTTGTCTGTCCTGTAGTGTGACCATATTTTCAAAGCAAATAGCCAAAGCAATGGAGTAATGCTATCCCACTATGATAACCCTCAGGTGAGCCTCTTGCTTTCTGTCTTTGTTCTTCTCTCCATTGTTTCTCAAGTGCATGTGTTCCTACCATCCCTGCTTCCTCTGACTTCTTTGCCTATACCTACGTAGCTCTTGCTTTCCCACTCCCTCCCCGCAACGCTGTCAGGTGCTTAATTATTACTGTTTTGTTGCCTGAGACTTGCAACATATAGTTTTTGAGAGGCTCCAATGCCTTGAAAGCTAGCTCAACAGTTACCCATTGTCATTTACTGTAGCAGCAGGCTTTGTCTGTTCTTCTGTGTTGCTAATCTGCTGTGTGAGTGTATGGCTGATGAAAGGCTCTACATCAGACACCATTAACATCCTGCAAGACATGTCCACACAATGGGGGACCGAGTCCTTTGAGTGTAATCTGAAATGGTATTTTTCAGTCTAATCACTCAAGACTAAGCAAAAAAAGTTACCCCCGATGCTCACATCTGAAACTGGATTTTTCATTGTTGACCCGTGTCCTTTAAATATCTTTTTGTTATAGGTATCTTAACGCATCTTATTTTTTGTATTCTTTTTGTGACGGTCAATGTGTGTAATGTGCTCCTTCGTTGTCTTCATTGCTCCTCATGACAGGTTCCCAGTCAAAACAGCATACTCACTTTGACAACAAAACAGTGTACTTTGTTTATAATGTTTCACCACAGACCTTTGCGGATGAGGAGGCCATGGGCTCCTCTGCTCCCCAACTTTTGGAGGAATCGGCCATTGAACCTAATCGAAGCTCATCTGTGTCTAACACGCCCGGCATTAATACAGTTACGACTAATACAGAGTCTGTGACTCACAGCATTGAGCCCCAGGTGTGTCTGTCTTTCAATTGTTACACTGTTCCTTTACTTATCATCCACCTGTCTTGTGTCTTGTCTGATTCGTTTGTCTGCCTGCACACCTGTCTCCCCAGAGTAACCTTTTAGAGTATCCTCAGCAACTAAACTACTAATTGTTAGTTTTTGAACAGTCAAGTATGTGCATACCCCTCTGTCTGCACAGCAAACTTTCATTTTATTGTTTTATTTGATAAACATAAAATTTTTCTGTCCATTGGTTTCTTGATCTGTCGTACTGAATCTGTCCTCCCTCAATAGGACTACACTGACAGAAATGGCAATGAGAGTCTAACAGAAGAAAATAGGTGAGTTTAAGCTTTGTTTTGCCTTCCTTCATTCATACAGGCATGTAAATCCTTCCTTAGGAATTACACACAATAAAATGCAGAAATGTTGTTGCAGAATTTGGTTGATTCATTATCGGGAATGTGGCCATGATGGTCCCTAAAATCACCATACTTGTGCCGCTATTTTTGAGTTAATTTGTGTCTTGTGTTGTCCCATAGACCATTAACGTCCACGGAGAGCCTGCGGCAACTATCTCAGCAGCTGAATGGCTTGGTCTCTGAGGTACGCTGCAATCACTCCATCATCCCAGCTCTCAATTTTAGGTATCCTAGCCAAACAGTGTTGTTAGGCTTACAGTATTATCGTATTAGGAGGGCACAAATAAACAATCGAGTGTGTGGTTGTCCATTATGTCTATTCTGGGCAGGTACGCAGCTAAAGCTTTTTCAAATTTGCCAGTTTTTGTAAATGGTTCACAACATGCCAGTTGCATCAAATGCTGATTTCACGCATTGTCTAGTAATTTTGGTGGCTGACAGCTCGTGTAAATGTGTTTGTTTTGTTCTGTGTGCTAATGTTATTGTCTGTGTCATAGTCATCTGCTGCATATGTGAATGGGGACAGTGCACCCTCTGTCAGTGAGAAAGAGCTGGAGGTAAGAAGGACATCAGGGCTTTACCTTGAGTACTGTGAGGGATTTTAACTGTTCCCCCAACAGGGACAACACATCCATGTGAATTAATGTTGTGATTGCAGGTGGTATTTAGTGCTGCTGGTATTCACTATAATTACAGGCATTAGCATTAAACGAGATACTCATTGCATCTTAGAATGGTCCACCTTGATTTCTCTGCAGTGTGAAACAAGCTGAGTATGCCAAATTCACAATATGTGCTCATACCAAAATTTTTAAAGTATGAAATAAAATTGTTTTCTGGAATATAATGTAACTACTTTAATGATGCAGTTTACGTTTTGTACTCAAAACAAATCAGCAAAAAATTTAACTAGTCATTGAATGCACAGACAAATGAGAAATTATATTCATCATGCACATTAGTTAATATCAGATGCAAATATACTGGAGTGATGATTGTAAAGATCAGGACTTAAACTTTTATTCAGTATTGTATTGCTTAAAGAAATTATAAGTGGAGCTGAGTAGGAGGTTTTGTGTTTCCCACTTTAAGTTTATCATCAGTCACATTTTGCTTCTCAGATCAGTTGTTAAGACATTTCTGCTGGTATCATTATTTTCTCTTCATATCAATAATTCACATTTTAACTTCTCTCCCCCCTTATTTTTTTGTCCCATCCCTGTTCTCCCTTACTCCATTTCCTCTCTGTTGCATGTGTGTGTGTGCGATAGATTCAGAACCAGGAGCTGTCTGCTGCTCTGGAGTCCAGCAACGTAGCAAACTCTCAGCTCAATACCAAGCTAAACCAGCTGGTGAGACGCTGCACATTTGTACAGTGCATCCAGAAAGTATTCACAGTGCTTCACTTTTTCCACACTTTGCAATGTGACAGCCTTCCTCTAAAACGGATGACATTAATATTTGTACCCAACATTTTTGCAAATGCATCGAAGATAAAAAATCGGAGTCACATATACATAAATCCACAGCATTTGCGCAATACTTTGTTGATGCACCTTCTGCAGCTATTACAGCCTCAAGTCTCTTTTGCACACCCTTCTTTGCGCAGTTTCATCCATTCCTCTTCGCAGCACCTCTCCAACTCCATCAGGTTGGATGAGTTGGTTTACAGCCATTTTTAGATCTCTTCAGAGATGCTTAATTGGACTCAAGTCCGTCAGTGTGCTAAGGGTCATAGTCCTGCTGAAAGATGAGCTATCACCCCAGTGTAAGGTTAAAAGCGCCATTGAGCAGGTTTTTATCCAGGATTTTTCTTAACAATGTGGCATTCATCTTTCCCTTATCCAGCCTAGTCTCCCAGTTCCTTCTGTTTAAAAACATCCCCACCACATGATGCCGCCCCCACTATGCTTCTCTTTAGGCATGGTATTGGTCTGGTGATGAAAGGTGCCTGTTTTCCTCCAAACATGATGCCCAGAATTCATGACAAAGAGTTCAACCTAAATATTGTCAGACCAGACAATTTTATTTCTTGTGGTCTGAGAGTCATTCAGAAGCATTTTAGCAGACTTCAGGAGTGCTGCCATGTGCCTTTTGTGTTTACTAAGGACTGCCGTCTGTCTAGCTACACTAGCATATACTGTATGCCTGATGGGTAGATGCTGAAGCTGAAAAGATGGTTGTCCTTTTGTAATGATCTCTCTCCAAAGAGGAACACTGCGGCTCTGAGAGTAACCATCAAGGTCTTGGTCACCTTACTGACTTTGTCTGACTGAATCGGGGTCTGACTGATCAGAGCCCCCTCTCCCCCGATTACTCAGTGTAGAAGCCGGCCTGCTTTTGGTAGAGGCCTGGTGGTTCTGACCTTCTTCCATTTGATGGAGGCCACAGTGCTCCCTTGGACCTTCAAAGCAACAGAAACTTTTTTTTTTTTTTTTTTACCCTTTCCCAGATTTGTGCCTGGAGATGATACAGTCAATTCTTTGACTTTATGCGTAATTTTGCTTGTGCATGCACCATCAATTATGGGAGCGTATTTCAACAGGTGTGCACATTTTCAAATCATGTACAATCAACTCAATTCACCATACATAGTTGGACTCTAATTAAGGTTGAGAAACTTCTCAAGGGTAATTAATGGAAACTGGATATGCATGAGCAAATTTTTTTAGCTCATGGCAAGTTTTGTGATTGGTAAATGTGATTTTTTTTTTGTGTTTCAATTTTTAAAAGATAGTGAAATGGTGAGAAATAAAATTACACTGTAGTTATGGGTTATTGTGTGTAGAACTGAGGAAACTAATGACTTGAATGCAATTTGGACTAAGGGTTACGGTCACATAACAAAATGTGAAAAATCTGGGTGCACTGTATGTGGTTGTGTGACCAATCCATCAGGAACATGGCGCATGTCTACATGTCTTCAGTGTGTTGCGTACATTTCCAGTACATGCCTGAAATCATGCATGCTTTTCATCCCACTAGTTTGTTCTGTAGTTTAGATGGTTTGATAGTTAAGATTTGAAGCTTTACTGGATGAATATATACTTAATCACTAATTACTACTAAATTGGATATGTGTTAATTGAAGATTTCTGTCGTCTTTTGACAGTCGCAGCAATCTCAAGAGCTCACGGATCAGCTGCAGAAGGTAATATAATAATTGTTAGCTATGTGAATTTGTCAGATTTATTGTTCAACATTTTTAAAGAAGTGTGACTTGTGTCTTGTACATGCAGGAGCGGAAAGACTTTGAGCAGAAGTTTTTAAAGGAGCAGAGTGCCATGCGGGAACAGTTGCAGGTATCTTCTCATGTCATGCAAAATGATTCCCTTTAGTTTTCTCTCTTAATACTCGAGTAGAAAGAGCTACATTATACTTCTGACATCACTCATGTACAAGTGTGTATTGCCATGAGGAGATTTTGATGTTGGTGATTGAACGCGTCAAATGATGGTAAATCTTTTGTTGTCTTCTCTGCAAAGGTTCACATTCAAACCATTGGTATCCTTGTGTCAGAGAAATCAGAGCTGCAAACTGCACTACAGTACACACAGCAGGCTGCACGGCAAAAAATAGGTGTGTTGCGTAGGATGCATTTAAGTGCATTTGTCAGCATTCTCTCAAGAAACAAATGCAATTATGTTGTGCTGCAGACATGGTCATGCATGCTTATCACCATTTTAGTATTAACAAAACAAAACAAACATAATATTTTCATTTTTCTTCTCTATGTAGTTTTCAGTTATGCCCTCATACTTGCCCTCTTCTGACTTGCATGGCATTGTTTACATTTATTCAGGAGAGGCGGAAGAGCTGGGTAGCCGCCTGCAGTCAACAAAGCAGAGAGTGTCCGAATTGGAGAGAACACTGTCCTCGGTGTCCACACAACAAAAACAGATTGAAAAGGTAACTGGAAAGCAAAGAAACCACTCTGGAATTAAATCTGACATTAAAGATTTTGATTAACTTGCACAGCCAGCAGACATACAAATTGTTCATTCATAACTATTACTACATAACTGTGTCCTCAGCAAAACAAGGACCTTGAAAAAGAAAGGGACAGCCTCAGATTGGAGGTGTTAAGATTGAAGTAAGTTTTTATGACAAGTTCAATGTCTCAAATGATGCATCTGATAGCATTTGTGTGACTGGATTTCATGTTTTATTTGTTTCCCTGAAGTAATTTTAGTGATGACTCAAAGCAGCAGAGTTCTGAGCTGTCGGAGCAGCTGAAGCAGAGTATGCATGAGAATGGGACGATGAAGCTGGAACTGGAGGATCTTCGCAAAAGGCTAGAAATTGCGGACGTCATGTTGCAACAGGTACGGTCCATTGAGACAGAAACTGAAACATGAATGTTCGGTCAAGTTGAATTCAAAAGTTGTTTTTATATTGGTTATATTGTCAATTTCTGTCCAATTTGCTCTGTACTTGATATGGTCCAGTTCTCAAATCAGTCAGATCCCTCCAATGCTAACCAGCAAGTGCAGATGCTGCTAGAAGAAAAGCAACAGCTTGAGAAACACAATCACCAGGTGCGTATAAAAGAACTGGAGTCCTTCTGTCTCACAAGGTCAAAGTTAGATAGATACAATAGGCACCATCACACTTGTAGCAGAATGACGCCCTTGCTGAATTGCATCTCCACTGTGTATTTTTAACACTGCAGCTAATGGAATCAATTGCTCAGCTGCGGACTGAAAGAGATCACTATGTCGGGCAAATGCAGGAGGAGGGCCTTGCATGGAAGGACAAAACAGAACAGCTGCTAGCACAGGTTTGCATGATCACAGATGTGACTAAATATTTATGTTTGTCAATTCATGTTAAATTCCACTCTTAACTGTTTGTATTTTGCACTGGCAAATTGATAATTGTTCTGTTTCAATGCTTCCGTGAAGGTATCATTGGTTGCAGAGGAGAGAGACAGGAACATCTGTCGGGTTGAAGAGCTGGAGGCTAGTATTGAAGAACTAAAAAAGGCTGCAGGTAAAGGGTTGTGTTTTTCTTTCATTTGTGAGGGTTGATGATCGAGTCATGCACTTGCACTTGTACCTCTTGCTCATTGTCAAATGTAATTGGAGCTTTTACCTGACCTCTTCATCCTGCTGTTACATCTCCTGCAGTATCATTATCTCAGGAGAGTGAGACAAAGAGTCATGCAGAATCTCAATCCTCGGGTCCATCGGAGAGTGAGTTGGCCCTGCAAGAGACCCTCGGCACCCTACAACAGGAGAACAAGGCTCTGATGGCACAGTACCAGTCACAGGTAATCAATATCAAAGCGCAACCCTCCAGTCCTAACCCCTTGTATTAATGAAATAATCTCAAACCTCTGAATTATATGTTTTTGAATTGACTTATTATTATGAAATAAACATATGATGCAGTATATCTTGCATAAAGTGTTTCTAATAGAGCTTCTGTCATCATTCTTTAGCTGCGAGACAACGAACAGCTCAGCCGCCTATGTGCAGAGCAGGAAACCCGTTTAGGTGACGTGGAGGGCCAGTTGCAGCACCAGGCTCAGGAGGCAGATGATCGCAGGCGGATGTTAGAAGATGTTCAGTCCGACAAGGCAACTATCAGCCGTGCCCTTACACAAAATCGTTCTCTGAAGGACCAGCTGGCTGAGCTCCAGAACGGTTTTGTCCAACTGGTGAGTCTTGAAAACCAAACGGTTCCTGTGTCCTCTTATTCTGATGTGGTGAGCCCTCTTGTTATTGTAACAGTGAATAATCTCCTTTTTAGACCAATGAGAACATGGAACTCACCAGCGCCATCCAGTCGGAACAACATGTTAAAAAGGAGTTGGCCCGCAGAATGGGAGAACTGCAAGAGGAATTGCACGATATTAAGGAAAAGGTAAGAGATTCATTATCCTTTATTGGTTTGCCACTTTGCTCACCTCTGTCTTCATTTTGCTCTTTTCCCCCAGCTTCACCTGAAGTCCACTGAGGCGCAGGGTCTTGTCGAACAGAGGGATCAGGTGGTCACTCACCTCCAGCAATACTGTGCTGGTTACCAGGCACTGGCAGCAGAGCGGGAGCAGCTGCATAAGCAGTACCTTCATCAGACACAGCTGATGGACAGACTGCAGCATGATGAAACCCAGGGCCGTGTGCAGTTGGAAGTCAGTCAGAATCAGTTAAAACATGCACAGGTGCAAACTTGAATATCTTATTTCTTTTTCATATTGTTCAGTTTGCTCAAATAGTTTGAGACTCTTAAGACTTTCAGAGATTGGACTCAATATTTTTGGTGTGCTGCACAGGAACATTTGGAAGTGTTGGTCAGAGACAATGATCAACTGAGGGCTGAGGTCAGGGAGCTACTCAGCAGTTCAGCTATGGACACACCACCCAGAGACCAAGGTATGAATTCCAGTTGCAAATGGTATTAAGTTTGAACTCTCGCAAATGTGTAAACTTTATTTTTCTAAATGGTGTTACTTAGGAGATGGAGTCGAAAGCCAGTTGATGGATGAAAGTCCATCCAAAGCATCCTCCATAGTCATTCCAGATGACTTTGAAAGCCACGAAAAACTGGTACTTATATGTCAGAGCATCTTAAAATCTCAATGAATCACCTGATGATATTTTTGTGTGAATGTTTTATCCACTTTTTTGACCTGTATCCCTTCTCCCGCTCTCTCCTCAGGAGGAGTTTATCCATGGTGCTTTGGCACAGTTGGAGGCTGAGAGGGACGAAGCCAGAAGGCAACTAGAGGAGGAGCATAGGCTTCATGTTGCAGCACGCCACCAGACGTCCATCGCACTCAGCTTGCAACAGCAACAATTAACCCACAGTAATGAACCAGATCAAGATCATCCTCACGTGCATGCTCACTCTGAGAGCGAACATAGCCACTGTGATCACCACAGTGAACATTCAGGTAGGTTGGGATTTTTTTTTACGAGTTCAGGTATGTCTTCATTTTCTGTAACTTGTTCGTTAAGTCAAACCTGCAAACAATTACAAGCAAACGTGTCCTCTTTTCAATCTGCCATGCAGAAGGAGGAGTGCCAGTAGAAGTTCACGAGGCCCTCCAAGCAGCAATGGAAAAGCTCCAGCATCGTTTCACGTCACTCATGCAAGAAAAGGCCGACTTGAAAGAAAGGGTGGAGGAGTTGGAGCACCGATGTATTCAGCTTTCAGGAGAGACGGACACAATAGGTGTGTTATCCTTTATTTCACTTAATATTGTCACAAAGCAGCGCAGGACAGTTCATTCCAAAATGATGTATGCAAGATCCTCACATTGCACACCTGTGGGGAGAAAAACTCTCTAACTGCACATTGATTAGTTGTGTGGCTCCAAACCAAATAACATTATCAACTCAAAAGCAAGAGGGCTTTCAGTGAAAATTCACAATGAATATCTTCAGCTTTGCCTGATAGGAAATCCTATATAATATATCACGTGCTCTCCTCCTGCTGCAGGCGAGTATATTGCTCTGTACCAGAGCCAGCGAGCGATCATGAAGCAAAAGCACTTGGAGAAGGAGCAGTACATTAGCATGTTGGCCCAGGACAAGGAGGAAATGAAGGTATGTCCACCACTATCATTACACTTACTTAACAGTGACAAAGATGGAACATCTACAACCTGTTTCCAAAACATCAGCACTGTCCTCACTACACTGATTCATTTTTTTCCGCCCTATAATCTCATTGTAAACAAATCGAAATCTTGCACATATTTGCCTCAGGTAGATATGTGTATCGGCGCTTTGGAAAATGAAATCAAAACTCAATATTCCGGATTTTTTTTTTTGCTTTTGAATGTTAGAGTCGTTTAGAAATTAAACATTACCAATGATGAAACTCTACATACAAATTAACCTTGTCTTTTGCTTAAATAAATGAATGAGGTATGTATTGTGTAGATGTATTTGCACAGGGATAAGGGACACTGAATATTCCTTCCCTCCCTAATATTGTGTGTCTTCCACCAGGTCAAACTTGCCGAACTGCAGGATCTGGTAATGAGATTGGTGTCAGAGAGGAATGACTGGTCCAGCCGATACTCGGGGACTACTACTAGTGCAGTTAGTGTGAACCCCGATCTAGTGCCTGTTGGGGAGGATTGCGCTCGCTCAGAGAAGCAAGAACACATACATGCTGAAATACATGCCGTTGATGGGGCAGGTGAGGGGTGCCTACAGTTAAATTGCCTCACGTGTCACGTGTCAGAGTACCACATTTTGAGAGTCTAACTGTGCTGATCTCATTCTGAAATGTAGAAGAAGCCATGGATATTATCCCTCTCTCTGAGCCAAGCCCAGGCCTGGACACATCTTCACCCCAGAGCCACACATCTGGGTCCATTCAGAGCCTGAAGCCTCCGGGTCCCAAAGAGGATGGCACCGCAAAGCAGATCATGCAGTTGCTTCAGGAGATCCAGAATCCCCAAGGAACTCACCGCTCGCCACCGTTTCTCAGCGAGAACCCCTGCATTCCCTTCTTCTATCGGCCAGATGAACAGGATGAAGTCAAGATCCTTGTGGTGTGAGGCGTGTGGTGCGTATAAGGGGCATGACAGACAGGTTTGCGAGGTGTGCAAGGTCTGAAATAACAAACATTACAGTTTACTGTTTTTATAACTACTAGATTGTATTCACAAACACATATCAAGGACATGAACATCGTGCAAACTTGACACAGGGACGATGACATCTCTGGCTCAGTTACATTATTACAGTCCCTGTTTGTCGTTTGTCTCGTCTTACGTGTTTGTTTGTGAAGCTGAAACCGTGTTTGTATCGTCATTTAAACTTAACTCACTTAATTATCGTGATGCCAGAGAGGCAATAATCAGGTTTCTTACTTGCATTCTTGATTCTCTTCCCCCATTAAATTTCTTCCCCCCCAAGTTCTTTCCGCTCTAAAACATAAGTGCAATAAAGGGGATGTATGTCCATTACTTAATCTCATACTGTCTGAAGTCTACACGATAAGAACACGAATGCCAAGAAGTCTCATGTCTGAATTTTAAAGATAATTATTAGAACATTGTGTGTAATGATGAAGTGAGGATGGTGTGTATCACTAAATTAACTTTCCATCTTTGGTGACTCTGAGCCAGAGAACTGAAAATGTAGGTTGCACGTTGGATGCCGTTCTCAGAACCAACCTCTCAGTGCATCCCTTATTCTCGTCACACTGAATATTTGCATGCACAATGCAAAACTCTGTGTGAAACATTGATGTCATGATTATTATTCAGCCACCTTGTATATCACTTTATTTTTTGGAGTTTTCCAGGTACTCGTTTGCAGTTTTAAGTTAGTGAAGAATTGATGAATGAAATCATAATACCCAGAGTAGAATATGAGAAGCCTCAGATGATATGTGTACTGTGATGTATAATTGAAGGGCATCTTTCACAAAGTACATCTAATGCTTTTGACATTTAACCTCAAAGTGAGCTCTGGGGTCGGTGGTCTTTATTCTGTGGGAGAAATTTTGACATCTGGTTTGTGTAATCGGTCGATGAGGCTATGGTGGCGTAGAAGAGCCTCTTGGCAAACTTATCCGCGCCACTTCCTCAAATCATGTATTTCCTCTCCAGAGCTCCCGACGACAAATGGACGCTGTCTGTTGGTTAATTTTAGCTAATAGATCTGACAAGAGACAATTAAATGCACACCATTTACGAATGGACTGTTGAGTGCTTGTCCGCTTGGATGTGTACACTCAGCTGGAATAACAACTGTTTTTTGTTTTGTTTTGTTTTTTTTGTAGAGCTCTACCAGATGAAATAAGTGATTGCACTAAAATTGTACAAAGTTGAAGTCAGTGGATGAGATGGATGGATGACTGAAAGATGATTTCTGTGGGGACAAAAGAACACTCCTGTGAAGCTGAGAGGACAGGTTACCTTGCTTAGGCTGAGGGGTCAGTGTCAAGGAAGTTGAATTGTGTGTGTGTATGAGCGTGCGTGGTTGCATAAAAAGTGCATAGTGAATTCTGTAAATAAGAATAAAGAGCGACATTAATGTGACGGGTGAGTTTAAGAGTTCTTGACTTATTCCTGACAGATTGAAACCTATCAGAGTTTGGGAAAATTTGCAAATCCCTCCAATAGAAAGTCCTGGGTGATTGTAAGACACCACAGGCTTTACATTCTGAAGGTTTTGTACAACAAATGCTTTAATACAGATTCTGTGGGCATCAGCATTAATGCATGTTCATCAGAACTGTGTTTGATCTGAGTGCAGTCCTTAGTCTTGCTGAGGAGAGGAGATAAGATGATCACAAATGAGCTGATCTGTGAATTGATAGCCCCCCCCCCATCAAAGGTCTTTTCCTCTTAAACAACCTACCACGCCTGCTTTGCTATTTCTTTTCTCACCTGGGCATGAAACAGAAATCTGAAATCAGAAATGGGAGCAATATCAGCTTCTGTTATTTCACATTTTGCATATCCTTCTAAGTTGGTAGACTGTTTTTTTTTTTTCGCTGGTGTAAACTGTTCACTTGAAATTGATCACTGAGAGAAACCGAGGAGGGATTGTGGTCATGCAAACTGGCATTTTAAAGGTTAGTTAAGCCTGACAAGTTTGAAGGTATTTGTAAGAAAGACAAGGTGCACTATGGCCCCGATACACAGCACTTTGGCAGTAACTGGTGAATTTGCTCCGACATACTTGATTTTTAAATTTCTGACTTCACAGCATTATGTCACTTTTCCTGTTTCTTGTAAGAACACAAGATGAAATAAGGTTTTGGGTTTTTTTTGCATTTCATTTTTGTTTGGTATTGGTAAAACAATCCCCTTGTCTTCCTTGGAGTCTTTGGGGTTGTCTAAATGTAGATGAGATCTATCATTTTCAAGTTCTGTACGTTATGTGTGATTACAAGCCTCACCGGGATAGCATTTATTGTCTACTGTATAAGAGGTGGTGTATATACTGTATCTGTGTAACATATTGTATATTCATTCTGGTGTGTGGGATGCCTGTTGGTGTAGTGAGGGGATGTGGGAAAGACTAAAATTTAATACAAAGAATGACTCAAAAAGAAAAAAAGTTATATTTATTTGGAATAAGTAAGTATCTCCATTAATCAGTTTAATGTAAAATAGAATTGAGTGTCTGCAAATGAAGGATCATTCAGAGAATCTGTTAGTGGGCCCTATCTTTCAGATTCTTTTTTTTTTCTTCTTCTTTTTTGTTTTCTTTTCATAAGGAATAATTCCCCTCCCCCCCTCTACTTAATAAACCTGGTTGAGCAACCTGGAGAGTTTGACTCTTGAGTTTTATTCTCACAATAAGTGTTTGAGGTGAAGCTCGGGTTTAATTGGGCATCATGATGGTAAAGGTGGACAGTGAGAGTCCTGAAAGCTAAAAGCAATACCTGCACAATTTGATTTACAAGATAGAATGTCAGTGGTCCGGGTCTGATTAGGGGATTATACCCTCGGAATAAAGGAAACTGAGACTGGTGCATTCACTTACATTTTTTTAATGTGTTGATTAAGCACAGCAACGCCCAGTTGGGCAAAATGGAAACATTCCACTCACAATGCTTTGCTCCTTGTTACCACAGTCACACTGTCCTACAAACAACAGGAGCATCTCAGCCAAGGACTGAAGGGACAAAAAACAGCCTGCTGTCCTTAATGTTCACCACTGTCATGTTATTTTTTGCAGGCTTTTCCTTTTCAGATATTACTTCCTGATACACATAGTTATGTAGTCATAATTTAGATACGCAGCAATTTCAGACTAAATTCTGAAGACAGTGGAAATACAGTCTCTTAAAATGCACCACACACACACATATTTATAAACACATTTAGATATGTTCGTAGTAAACTACATATTGATAAATAATAATATGACCTCGTGATTTCTCTGCAGTCATGGAGGAATTTGGAGTGTACATGGATGGATTACATGACAAGTGGGGTACAGATGGGGTAGCTTTTGTGTTTGGTGAGATTTTTTTGCAGGGTAATAGTACTTTCCAAAAAAAAAAAGGGTCAAAATACAGCACATCACACTCAAAGTCCAGCACGGTGAAGATGAATGTGGAGAGCATCTCAGTCCACAGCCTCTCAGAGATGTGAGGGGAAAAACAGAAGGCTCACGTTATACTTTACTGCATAGACTTTTCGTGTTCTCACTCACCCCCGTGACCACTGAGAGAGGGCAGAAAAAAAGAGAAGAAAACAGACAAACATGACATGGAATTCAACTTTCTACAAACATGTCACTCACTCAAAATTTCCTCTGAACACTACCTCTTCGCACATTTTCACGTGATTCCACAAAGTACAACGCAATACTGTTCTACAAACACAACTGTTTGGAATAGCATTCATTTTGGGCTGAGGTCCAGTCAATATGATCAGAATTAACACGTCACACGAGTCAAAATACACAATAGAACATTAACAACCGAGTTGAGAATTTCAAACACAAACATCCAGAGAGAGTCAGCTGATCAGTCCACATGTTGTCTTGCTTCATTGAGGAGCAAACAGGAGGTGAGCATCTGTCCCGATGGATTAGAGGATGATTTGACTCTGTTTTTCCAAACTTTGATGTTATGGAGGACAGGAGGGTGATTTTGATGGAGAAACAAAAGGGCCAAGACGTCGTATGATTATGAGAGCACGTGTTCTCTTAAGACTTGAATAGTGGCAGGCGGTTGTCAGGACGAGAGTGGCTGCCAATATTTGTTCATCTGTTACAGACAGTGCAGAAATATAAGAGAAGAACACGTAAGAGGAAACAGATATGCAGCAGCCAGCAGGACGAGGATCAAAGGGACAAATCTGTTCAGGAGTGACTGTCTGGTTAACTGTCTCTTCCTTGTTAAGAGGTCCAGCATTCTCTAAGACGAACAACGACCAAGTCTACCAATGACGACAAGTAAAATGATCTGTCCTTACTCATGATTAAGTAGGGACAAATGTGGTAACACACAAAAGCGTGTAAAATGAAAATATCTCCTGCTCTCCAATTCAACATGGCTTGGTAGCGCAGCTCTTCCTCTAAGGGAACATTTCCTCAAAACTATCACATTCCCTTGTGCGGTGCAGCTGGTTTCTACACTCGCATCTGCAGCACTATTGTGTGGCTCCACCTCATAATGATAACTCAGATCTTGCAGGTTGGTTTTTTAACAGCGAGCTGATGCTGAAAATGACTCAAATAACACAGGAAAGAAAGTGTGGAATGTTTTTCTGGAGAAACAATCCTTTTAAGTTTCGAATAAATATTTCAATAACCTAACTGAAATAACGACAAATAACACATCAGCAGCTTTAAATATTCATGTGAATATAAAGAAATACCTGGGGTGAGGGAGGCCATTATTGTTTTTCACCATGCAGGATTTCTAAAGGTGTCCCCTTAACTTTTATACATGTGTTTCAGTTTTGTTTACACGTAACAATTCAGGTTTGTGCAAGACATAAGTAAGTATGTCTGTCTGCCAATTTAATGTAGATCTTTTTACGCTCTAGTAAATTATGTGTGTAAGTCATGCTTGTGTTTGGTGTGCTCTGCACAGAAGCGGGGAGACAGGGAAAGAGGGGGAGAGAGGAGGAGGTAGAGATGGGGGAGAGAGACTCGGCCACGGGTTTGGGTTGGAATCGGAGGAGCAGGAGGGAGGAATCGTCTCAGATCAGGTGTGGCAGGTAGGTGGCGCTGTTGCCCGTGGCTTCAGGACAGGGAGGGAACATGAAGGAATACGGAGGTCTAGTGGGTTGGAGAAGGTGGGGGTCTCCGACTGCCATACACACACACACACACACACACACGCACACACACACACAAAGAGAGCAGGGGAACAGGTCAGGTAAAGTGTTCCCAGTAAGTGAATGTATTTTAACATTTTTGTGTTCATACTCACATACTGCTGTATGTAAGTGTGACACCATGCAGGTGAACACACACACATAGCACATACTGTACACTCTGCGGCCGGATTAAACCCGACAGCTGTTGAGCAGTGCACAGGAGCATTCAATAACTGTGTTTGTGAATTCACTGAGTGAGTAAATTGCACTCATATGCAGTAGTTACACTAACTAACCATCTGACTATTTGGCCCTGTTATCCTGACTGCTAGAAATTTACCATACAAAGGTTAAGTAACTTCTACCTGCTGAGTTAAGCTGTCTCACACTAACTCGCAATTTTCAGGAGACACAGATGCAACGTGTTAATTGTTTTCATTCCCAGCTTCTTTCTGTCTTTTCATCCATTTTATAGTCATTGGCATTGTTCACTCGTACTTTTCAGTTTGCTCCATTTCCTCTTATCAAATATTCACCCTGATAAAAAGACGTGAAAACAACTACACACATTCCTGCATCATGGCAATGACTAAAACACAACCGTGAGGGATTTCAAAGCTGTACCTGGTGGATGGTATGTGTTAGTTTAGTTTGTATTTGTGAGTGTTATGCAGTACACATCTGAGTAATCCTGACCAGTCCCCTCTGACTGACTTCGATAGACAAGTTACAAAAGAAAAAGTTCAAATCAGCTCGCCCATGGCTGCAAATGAACACACACATACAGCGGTGTGACGGCAGTGTGTGTCTGCTCATGCGCTGCTCAGAGAAAAAGAGACAGGGGCGCAATGAACCATCGAAGAGCGAAAGACGGAAGGTGGCGATGACGGAGGTGAGCAGCGCCCAACGTACCAGAGATGTTAGTCCTCATTGGTCAGTGATAGTGATTCTGAAAAAGCAACCACAGTGCATAGACGGGAGAGAGTGATGAAGAGGAGGAGAATAGGAAGGGGGAGTGCATACAAACAATTAAGAGTGCAACGTTTGGCTCTCACTCAGGACCAATCTCAGCTGTGCCGTCCAATTTGTTTCTTAGAGCACAAGAATTCCAGCTTGATGCATGAGCAAGAGGAGAGCGTGTGTGTGTGTGTGTGTGTGCACATGTGCGTCTTTTAAAGGGAAAAAGGGCCACGGAGGCTGACAAACACAGGCAAGCTGGAAAACAACAACTATAAGGTACACAAAACGGGAGAACGAAACGCCTCCAGGCCTCGCTGCAGCGTTCCAGCTGCTTCAAGGCACAAAAAACTTTCAACTGTGAGGGTGAGACACGTTGATGAAGAAGAGTGACATGATAGGGGTGAGACAAGGGCCACAACAATGACGTCACTCTCTACCCATCTATCCACGCAAATCTATCAAATCTACTGATTGGTGTCACATTCTGAGCACTCCCACTTAGTTTACCTCCTTCATTCCCTCAGCTGAGTGTCTTCAAATCCCCCTTAGTGACAGAGAGCATCAACACTTCAGCCGCTTTGCGCGTGAGAAACTACAGTGCACACACACCGAGTGTTCTCTGCTCACCTGGGCACACTGGGAGGGGCGCGGTTGGGCCGAGAGGGCACGGTGGGCGGGGCTCCGCTGTAGGGGTCTGGAGACGACGCGGGGCGGGGGGGGGGGCGGGGGGGGGGGGCCCCCCC
>OMPJ01010785.1:0-15551 GCA_900312935.1 Carapus acus
CTCTGAGGAGTAGTATTTCCACATAGCCTCTAACTCTGAAAAAACTAGCTTTCTTTGTGTAACATTTGCATTTGCTATCATTTGCTATGACGGTGCTACTTTGTGTGTGAGAGCACTGCTCACATTTGTTATTGTGCATCCTGTCTATGTGAAGGTTGTGAGTTAAAGGTGATAAAGGTAAAAGGTGAGAAAAGTGACCCTGCTAATAATTTGGAGGTTTCGTTCTTTTCTGCTGTACAATAGTCTTGATTGCAGAATCCACGTTATACCTTACAAGCGCATTACAGCTTCGCTGAACGGGATGATGATCTGCTTTGTTATCAGCAGAAAATAAGCAGGCAATGCTGCGATTTTATGTCTCACCGTTGAAATCAGCAATTCAGCGGGCAGCAGCGCTCCCCTGCTAGAAAAAGGGGCTGACATAGAGAAACCGGATGTATTGTCATGTCAACATCAAAACCAAAAATGCGAGTGAGCCAACACCTCAAATTGTATAGACTGGCAATTTTTGTCACTTGCTTTGTCAGTTAACATATACGATGCACAAATTGTTGAATCAGGTCAGCATGCCAGGTCTTATATGAGCCACAATCTGATACTATTTCAATATATTCATTGATGATCTGTGAGGCCACTGATTTTGATCTTAACATTTTGTAACACTCACTTTAATTTACTATATATCGTGATGTACTGCACTTTTTCTCTATCATCAATCATCGACTGAAACACCCATTGCCCTCATGTCTTCTCAACTCCATCCATGAACCCTCTCCGTGGTCTCCCTCTTCTCCTCCCGCCTGGCAGCTCCATCCCCAACATCCTCTATCCAATATATACCATATATTACTGTTGTGACATACTACTGATAGAATTAGACCAGTATGTTTTCCAAATGTTATGCATAATTGCAAGGTATTTCTTGTTGCTTTAATGCACTTACATGTACGGCATCTTTTATAAGTAAATAGTTACACGAGAATGTACACATAACCAAAATGAACAGATATATGGTTCAAGTTCAAGTTACACCATACAATATGATGTTTTATTCTCAGTGTGTCTAGTGTCATGCCTATTGAATTAGACCCCAAGATTAGAAGAAGTATTTTGATTATTTTTTTGCTCATTCATTGATCTATTTTTGGACATTTTTGTTTGTTGACAAAGTAGCAGGCAGTGTAAATTTGTGATCAAACTCTGTAGTGAATCTCTGTGATTTAACCCAAAGTCACTAATAAACTTACTACTACCTGCTTAGTTACCCAACATTAACTTCTCAGGCTGTAAGAAGTCATGGTCAGGAGCAATGGTTGAACGAAATGCAGACTTAAGTTTGCAAGTGTCCTTGAGCAATGAAGTGAATCGCCCCTTCTGATCTCCTTACTGAGGCTATGCCTACCGCTCCTCAAATTGTGATAATGTTCACTATGATGCACAACTTCACTTGGAATTATGGTTTGATGGTGTTGGAGCTCTCTGTCACACTCCATCAGAATACAACCCACTCTCCTCACAGACATGGAATTTTCTCAGCTCAGTGTTTTACAGGTATGATTGACATGTATGTTACTGTATTTTTTCAATCTTTTTTTGAATTACTGTTATTCTTGAGGAGACTAAGGCCAATTTAAGCAGACAAAACAAAACTAAACCCACAACCCACATGGCATAAACAAGGCTAACAAGTAGTCATACCTAATAACGCAATACTCTACAAATGCTTGGAAATGTTTGCACACACACACGGACAGACACATGTGCATACATAAGAGCTACATTTCTTCACGTTTCACTTTTCCAGCTGTTGACAATTATTTGTGCCTCAACAGTTGGGCAAATAGTATTGATTACTAACCTGAGGTTAGTCAACAATCGCAGTCAGCAAATAGATTTCAAAGTCTGCAAACAATGCTTCATAACAGATGATAGTATGAAATTTAATGTTCACCAATACCCTGAAGACAAGGCAAATTAGACTCTAACACATGCTACGTCTCCTTAAAGAGGGGCCCTAAATATTTACTCGAAACATATCATTTTTAGCACGATGAAAAGGCTATTTGCATAGTCCCCCGGGAAACTGAACACAGAGCTGTTAGATGTGTGTGTTTAATTCCTGTAAATAGCCACTTTTTCCTCTGAAATCCAATACTTATGAGCTCTGCAGCTGTTTTCTTGTGTTTACTTTTGTATGGTCACATTTGGTGCCAAAACAAAACAAAATCTCTGCAGGAAGCGCAAACCTCTTCTTTGAAAATAACCAGAAAATAGGTTGCCGACAGGATATGCTCTCAACCATTTATCAGTTCTATCTATCTGTCAATCTACCCGCTTGTCAGAGAATACTTAGTTACACAGACCTCTTAAAAGCCAACATGTTGAATGCAAAAATATGAAAATAAATAAATAATAATAAATAAAAGATATTAGATAAAAAATATTAAATAGTGTAGAGGTACGGCCTTGTTTTAATGGATTTTCTTGCTTTAGTAATAGTAGCATTTACCCTCAATAGGTAAGTTGGTAAATAGGTATATTATTGATCCATTCAGGTATTGATCCAGGAAATAGCTGGACGGAAATACGTGAAATGCCTGCCTCTCTGTAATGCCACACCCTGATGCGTTGTGTTCTTTTGTATAGCACTGATGGTTTCTGTAATAGTAACGCAAAATGGTCCCCCTGAAGTCCTTAATGGTGGTGGTTGTTAAGGAGATGGATTAAGTGAGGGCTCACTGAAGGCTCAGGTACTAAATGTACCGCCTACCACAGCAAGAAACGATATGGAAAGTTTCCATGTGAGCTTGGAGACATTGTTTTGAAACTACAGGAAATTGATCAATGAATTCTTAGTTAAAGTATAATCTATTGGTTATGAAATTACAGTCTGAGATCTTAAGTGCTGTAGTTGGTCCCAGAGCACATTGACTTAAGTGTCACGTTTATGTTCACCTGTTAACTAAAGATCCCACACATTTTACCACAACATCCCATAAATGTTCGAATTAATCAACAAAGGTGAACTTCGTGACCTTTGGACAGGGCTGTACAACCTCAATATCAAGTGGGCCAAATATGAAAATCATTATGTTTTCATAGGATATAGATAACTCATAATCATGTTAATGGGTATATTGCTACATGAAATAAACGTGCGTGCAGTTGTTGTTGCTGTTGTTGCCGCCCCGGATGCTTTCATTGACCTGCCAAGGGACCTCAGCACCCAATTTTTTTTTTTTATTCCCTATCGTGGTGAATTTCTCCCAAACTTTCAAAGCTGTGCTCTATTCTAATGTCATGAGATCGTTGATTCAGCAATCTTGGGAAAATGAATGTCATTTCTCAGGGCCTGTCATACAAAACATTAGAAATACCAAAACAATCAGAGAAATGTTTGATCTGGTTTGGCCCATATTCTATCCATGAAAATGTCTGTGACAACTGACATTTGTCAGTGCTGATCACTAATGAGTATAAAATTTGCATCTTATCCAAGAATTCAGTAACTGTGCAAGATTATAATGCTAATATGTGCTCTGTGAAGTGAGTCCAGCCTCTCTGTGACGCAAATGAGTGCAGAGAGCAGCAAGGAAGTGTCACTCATCAGCTCACACGAACTTGGTTATACAATGAGCACGGCCATTGATTGTTTTTTTTTTTCAAATGCCCCTTAGAAGTTGACGATTGGAGCAGTATGCAAGTAAACAAACCTGCAATGCAAATAGTGCAAAATTATAGATTGGCGTATGGAGACGTCTTGATTGAACCGCTCGTGTTTACTCTCAGAGTAACGGTAGCGCTGAGTAGCCTGCTTGACATTAGCCTCCATTTCCACATTTTGATAAAGGGGAAAAAACAAACAAACCAAAAGAAAAAAGAAAAGCAGACGGATTAGTTAATATTTGAATGATTTTACCCTCAGGGATTTCCCTGTGAATAACAGGGAGGTCATTCTGATTTCAATGAGGCAAATAGTAGTATTCTATAAAATGATTTTTACTCCTGAGAGTCACAGCTGCTAAGGCCAACAAAGCAATGGTCAAAGTCAGAGTCATAAATCATGTAGAACATAGACATGCTTTATTTAAGAAGGGTGACCAGACTGGGGGAAAAAAGTTTTCATCTGGCCCGTTAATTATTTCATGTATTTCATAATCGCAGACTGCCAACAGCTCTGTGCTCCAAAAGATGCAGTAACATACACACAATTAGTTTATCTTCCCCAGCATGTATTATGCATTATTCCTGTGCACCACTGTGCAGATGTGACCTTATTCTCTCAGCAGCGGCACTTATCGCCATTTCTACGTCACTGGAAGTATATTACATTGACCAGTAATGTGCAAGACTATTGCTGAGGGATTTTCAAACTCCCAGAGTTAAGAAAAACTCCACTTTGTTCTATTCCTATTTCACTTGATGGCTCCTTTACCCAGTCAGCTTACCCTGTCCATCCAGATGAGGATTGTTAATTACTGAGAAACTTTAGGGATACGACAAGATATAAACTTAACTGAGAGTCAGTGAGCTTTGGACGATCACCGTCCAGATATGATGCATTTATTCAAGCTAAATAAAGAATTTTGCGTTACCTTGGAATGACGGCATGAAGTTCGCCAGCGGCAAATTGTTTCTGTCTAGCAGGGAAGACATAATTAATGACGCCTATCTAATGACTATTATTGAAGTGTAGCCCAGAGTGCTGTTACAAAAGGATGCTTTAATGGAAATCATCAAACTGAACAATTCCATAGACAATTACCAATAAATTCCGGTGAGGAATCTGAATGATGACTAACGGAGCAGCAATTGCTGCTGAACGACTTCTGTGGAGTGCTTTATGTTTCTCACACATCCCAGGAACACGAAACCACCATGAGTATGCATGGACACAAAATAAGTGTCAAGTTACGACATTTAACACTGTTGCAGGTAGTCACAGGAAATTAGATGAATCAATTAATTTGCGAGATTACATAAACATACCCAAATATACGCTTTAGAGATGTCCGATAATACCGGCCCCGATATTGGCATAAAAATGTAATATCAGTATCGGATTTTTTGACTTTAAAACCGATAAAATAAAAAACGATAAAAATAAAGCAATTCTTGCGTTACACCGAAATAGTGCATATGCGCTCCTAAAGCGTTTACCGGTGCACATTTCGGTATAGGTGAATTGAGAGTTGGACAATATCGGCATATCGGATATCGGCAAAAAAGCCATTATCGGACATCCCTGATCAGCTTTGATGAGTTCTCCTTTATCCATTATATACTATGGTTTGGCAATCTACTTATGAGTGGCAAACCCAGCAATGACCCATCAGTGACTTCCATAGCGGCAAAAGCCTATAAAAATGCGATGCAGATATGAAATCTGTCAAAGTTTTATTTGTGAAGTTTATGTCCGACGGATTTCAAGTTGAACAAAATTGAATAAGTACCTCTTTAAGTCTGTTGTGACTTGTGTTTTGTGTCCCTATGTATGTATGTGCTCAGAGAGAGATCTGTTAAGAGTTTTTTTCTGATAATTGTTTTTTCAGACTGATCTGACTGATGGTTTTTGCAACTATTAGAATTTTCTGCTCATGTAAACTGGCTTGTTTCACACTGTGGCTCTGTGCAGAGTCAAGGAAAAACTTGCAAGAGGGAAGAACAAATCCTCTGACAGGTAACAAAAGACAGATTCCCTCTTCATGAGAGGCTGTGGTGTAAGACACTTGATACTATGGTAGGGAAGACAGATTGACAGTTGGACATCTCAGCAGTCACCTGTCTTAAAGACACTGTGTCTGAATTCAAACCTCTTAAAAATAGAAGTTTAGAATAGAAGTTTACCATTCATTTCACTTGGAAATCTAATGGAGCAGCTCCATCACAGTACAACTACACAACTTCCTCTGTGATTCTAAAAGCACAGTGAGGTATCGCCGCTCTATCACCGAAACACTCACACTCTACGGGTCTGATGTTTAACGTCGTCTCCTTGCAATTTACTAATTATTTGCATCTGGCTGTTGCCCTCGGTGACGAGAATACGACAGATTGACAGTAAATAGGCACCATGCTGGTGTCCTCGATTTTGAACAAAGATGACAAACACCCCAGGATTTCTGAACTGTGGAGCCATTTATGTAGGACAGGGAGATCAAAGCGTAAGCTGGTTACTGACAAGCTCTGAAGGAATGAAAGTCGGAACACAGCTCAAGACAAGAGGGGGTCACTTTGGGGTGAGAAGTGCACAATAGTGATGAGGTAAGCATTGTGTTACAGAGTCCTGGGGTGGGTGGGAGTGAGGACAGGGCTCACTACACATTCTGTTTCAAGGGTGAGGTCTTTTTTTGGTCCAGTTTTCACTTGTGGCTGGCAGGAAACAACATCAAAATCTGACTTTGTTGCTTACCTCTTTCATTTGTTATGACCCTTTTGTCCCTCCCCAGCTCTGGGCATTTATAATTCAAATCATTCCTTTCGATTTTTTTCTTTTTTTTTCTTCGACTTTGTTTGTGTGTTGTGCGAGGACTAGCAATCTGGTCCCCACAATCTCTCATCCATTATTTGAGTAAGATTAAATGTTTTGGCTGAAGAGCATCTCAATTCGAGGCGGCTCCACAGTGCTTGCGATCTTGGATCATCCAGCAGAGCCCAGTGATGCTCAGTGACTGAGGACATAAGGGCTCCTCCCACATAGGACAGGCACATAAAACTCCATCCACCCCATGTGCTACCTGACTTTGCACATCTTCCGTTTTTTTTTTTTTTTTTATTCAACACAAAAGATTATCCTTTTTTCCCCACCAGCTGTCCTCTCAAAGGGTTCTATCTCTGTGATTTTCATTGTACTGCAACTCTGCCGTATTATTGCTGGATTGGCCGTTTCACCTGGAAAAGGATGCGAGGCAACGTTCAGTCAAACGCGTTTAAACACCTTAAATATCTTTTTTTTTGGTGGCAACAGGATGACTATAAAGTTATCTGAAGTATACATGTAATAAAGGTTTATGTGTTGTGATTGTATTCATCACTGTGTTAAAGAGTATTTGCGTAGTCTAGTTTTTACTTTGTTTTGGTTGTAACAAGATAGACAGAGATAAACATGTCAATAAACATGTCCGCTCATTTCAATAAATCCATTCTCAATGGAGTCCTCCTCAAAGATTCCATGGAGGCACCAGCAAACAACCTGTGTTACCATTGGGAGTTTTCTGCAGTGATTCTCTGACGTTCATTAAACATCTTATCTGAAGATGTTTTAAGTGGTGTGATTACAATTCTGGAGGGTACAGAAGGATCCGGTGAAGGATCCCAGTGGTTGATATCCCATCTTCTACATAATTAATTTCACTCTGATGAGAAAATGGCAGATGTTTGAATATCCTCAGAGGCATTTTGCAACAATTGCACTAAGGCACGGACCACATTGGCGGGGACTATCAACTATCAAACTTACAAAAAGCATCTGGACAGAATGATACTTTGTAAGTGCATATATCGGTCAGAGGATGAGGATGAGGAGGAAAAGTGTGAGGCTGCAGAGAAGGTGGATGGATGCAGTGAAGGGAGATGCAGGTGTTTCAGTTGAGGATTTGTAAGACAAAAGGAGGCGGAGACAGACGATCTCTTGAGGCTCCGACAGAGGAGCCCGGTCTGGCCGATTGGAGTCTCATTGCACCTTCATAGCAAATATGTCAACAAGCAGGAGTCAAATCACATGTTTCAGTCTGTTCTATCAACTTAGAACTTAAAAACGCTTGTATCAGAATGTTAGAATTTTGAGGTTTAAATCATGAGGTTTAAGTCAGATTTTCTCCAAATTGCTGAATTAGCTGTGTCAGCTACTGTAATGACTCTTTGTCAAAATCCTGTTACACACAGCTTTTTTTCTTTGCCAGGCATTCATTTATTTCTCATTGAACAGTTTCAGCCTTTTTCCAGTTGACCCAGCGAAGCCAATCTTCAGTCAGACTTCTAATTAACCGCACACCTGCTTTTTCTCCTCTCGACCACTCCTCCTACTCAAGGCTGTTCATGTCAATGCAATGCAACCCCACAATCCTCTCAAATCAACACATGATCACACCATCAACAGCAACGCCACATAGGAAAGGTAAACAGCACACCAAACCTGAGGCTGTGTGGTCTCCTGTTCTCTGTTAAGGCAATTAAGCAGTAAATGAACCCTAGAACCCACAGTAGTAGTAAGCCCAGAACTCAGGAATCGCCTTTAATACATCATAATGATGACAGTAATTGGACTGGATGGTTGATTGCATCCTCTCCTCCTGAAAGACACTTGTGCCGCAAAACTATTCAAAAAATAGAATAGTGGTGCTGACTTAAGGAGGAGTAAAAAGGCATAAACTTTATTGGTTTTTAGGCAAGCGCTTTGGTAGGGGATTTGCTCTATATGAAAGTTGGTGAGCAGCAGTGATAAAAACAGCTTTATTAGATTTGGGGCATCTGGGACTGCAGCGATACTTGTAAATGAACCAAATACATATTTTTTTTCATTTTTGAAAGAGCCCAAATGACCTCAGTGTTAATATTGCTCAAATGTGATGAAGAAATACATGTGCAGAAATAATAACACAGTGGCCATTTTTGCTTTTACTGCTGCTATGCTGATCGGCTGCATTTGCTTGTGAATGGATAAACCACCTTGTTAAAGCAACATGAGAAATGTTTTGCTATGGATTTGATCTGCAGTATCATTTCCAAAATCAAATCAAAGTAAGTTGTAAAGATGCAACTCTCCTCATTAACCACCATGTGATATACCATAATTGTGCTGCTGTGTGACTTGTCTTCATCTGAGTATTAAACATTTTGTTGCATGAAGAGTACAGCTCCTAACCAGAAATGAGTTTCACTACTGGATGGGAAACATGCACTCAGAAATATTATGTTGCTGTATTCGGATGTACACTCAGCTTAGTTTGGGTAATGATCTAGACAATGTTTTGGTATGTTCGGAAAATAATCTGGGTCTCACTCAGCTCACATTCAACTGTATCGATTTTTTGCAAGCAGATGCCCCTACCTGTAATTATGAGAAAGGAGCCTCTCAAACCTCAGCTGTCTTCAAGACCATTTCTGCAGAGGGCATCCTTGGGACAGATATATTGTCTTCATCATGCGGATAGCAGGGGCAGCAGATTTTGCCATTCACAGGGCACTGGACCCTGTTCCTCCTGGACCACCACAGGCCCATGTATGTGGTTTGAGTTGGCCCTGGGATGGATCACATGTGAGAAGGTCCAACCATCAAGGATGGAGCCCTGGTGTCCCTCTAGACAAGGTATATTGTCATACAAAGAATAGCTGTCCATAAAAATGAGACAACCAGGAATGTTGATTTGCTGAGTAAGGGAGGGTGATAGGCAATTCTGAGCTTAAGAGCAAGCAACGGGAAATGGTAGAGGGAAAGCACTTCCATACACAGATATCTCCACTGAAATGACCCAGGGATTTCCGAAGTGTGTGGAAGAGTAAACCAGATCCTAAATGTCTTAGCATTTTGTTACCTCATTTGGAAAGGTTAAGTAATCCTTTTAACGGTTCTACGGTATTTTCTTACCGTCCATAAACTTTGTCAAAGTCTCACCTGCTTTTTTTTTTTTTTTTACAATTATTATCATCAAAAGGAAAAACAAAACAAAACAAGAAAACACAAAGTGTTATGAAAGTTAGCTCTCTGGCACCTATTTCTATGTTTTTCTTCCCATTGACATGTATGACATTGGTATGTATTAATGTCAGTGACACTGTATTTACTTGGTATGGGATTGTGACAGAATTTTGCAAGATTGTACATCACCAGTCAAGTGTACCGACAGCTTGCTTTCCCTTTCCCTCCGTTCTGTCCAACTCTCTCACAAATAAACACTGTACACCCACATTAGCTAGTTGTAAAACCACCACGCACTGTAACCTCACTGTACAGTTTTGTCCAATTTGAACACAGAGTGAATATTAAGATAATTTATGCATGTCTGCCTTCTCTCCCACTCAAGACTTTTCTGGGCAAAAATCATCTCTCCAGCTTTATGGGTAAGTGTGATACTTTAAGGTCTCAGCCATGAATCTCGAAATGTCCAAGATGTCCAAAGGAATATTTCACCCAACGCTGTATCAGTGAAAAAATACGACTTTGATGTCCACTTTAGGAGGAGCAACTCCTGTATGCACAGATGTCTTGGTGACTGGCTTTGTCAAAAAGAGAATATCCTTCAACATTTGTTCAAGGTCATCATTCACTCAATGTGAAGAGAGAGAATCCTCCTCCAAAAACGTATCCTGCCCAATTACCAATTCATAAATGAGCTTATAATGAGTGGAAGATAATATATTCATCAGCAAACTATTTTGCTCTCAATCGAGATATTGAATTGATTAATCATTCAAAGTTCATTACTTGTGTGTATGTTTACCGATGGGTGATAATCAGTAATTTCAGATTTATCTTGCATACTTGATAAGCATATTACTGCTCAATTACAATTTCAAACAGAAATAAGAGGTACAACTTGCCCTCAGCTATGCTGATGGGCCAAGGACACGTGTGTGTGTGTATGTGTGTGTGTGTTCCCTCCAGAGGGAGTCCTTAGGGGAAACTTTGCTAACTTCCATGGTTCTCTAGGTTCCAGAGAGCCATTGGACGCAATCGGACACCCAAGACATCAACCTGCCTCTGACACATATCGATTTCACGTCTTCTCTCTCTGCATGATGTTCACTTTTTCTCTTCTCTGCGTACCTATTGCACTTCCACTTTGAGAGTGGGCTTTACAAATTATTTTCATTCAGTGTCACCACCATTTCTGTGACAAAAGTGCAAAAGCAAATTTCTCAACGATATAATTACAATTTAGAATCACACATCTGTATTTGACATGATGCTGCTCCCACATTTATTCAACCTCTCTAAATCAAACGAACTTATCAAGATTTTAGGGTTTGTTAGTGCAAGTCATAGATTATGTTATTTCCATCTCTTACTTCAGGTACAATTTTGTATTGTAGAAATACAAAGAAAAGAAAAATGAAAGAAAAATGCTGAAACATCAAACAGTTTTAGATCAAAGCCATCTTAATGTCAGAAATTATATTATTATATTCTATATCATTATCGCATTTGCAAGTTAACAATCCCAACAAGACACAAATTAAAAGATGTGAGAGAAATAATGGGCAGAAGTTGCAACACATACCTAAGCACTAACGCAACAGTGAGGGAGCAAGCAGGGGGACATTAAACATGATCCTTGTCACTCGACAGAGGGTAAGACTCCTGGATTCAAGTCCTCAAGTAAGCAAGCAGACCAATAGGGTTCACAAAATTATTTGCAGCGGAGGAGTGATCACAGACAACCTGATTTGTCAAACCATGTAAATCTAAATAAATGCACCACACCAACGGCAGTTGGCGGCAGTTCTGTAATAAAGGTAAACAAACATACCAGTTAATGCCGATATTTGTCGGTCTTGATTTGTTGTTTACCATCTTTATTCTAATCTGTATAGATGTAAAGAAAAAAAAAACAATGGAGAGTGGTGGAATATTGAGACATTGATGTCTGATGACAGGAATTTGAACTCTGTTCCCTTTGCTTCCTTCTTTTCCACTGGCTGATGGCAACATGTGTGCAATCAGTAATAATGTACAACTCCCATCACCCAACTGTGTCCAGAAAAAGCTTAAGAAACCCAAACATATCTGACAGATTGAAACTGAGG
Organism: Carapus acus; assembly: GCA_900312935.1. Taxonomy (NCBI): domain Eukaryota; kingdom Metazoa; phylum Chordata; class Actinopteri; order Ophidiiformes; family Carapidae; genus Carapus; species Carapus acus. Next base: position 11,746 of record OMPJ01010785.1, read on the forward strand.
TCGGATAAGGTCACTTTACTGCACACACTAATATATTCTCGTCTTCCCCCTCACACAACAGAATTTTGTGTCAACTGCCCATGGCGTCTGTTTCAAACTAGTGAAGACTGGCACAGCATTACCAAATTATGAAGAACAAAGGACCAAAACCAAAACAAACAAACAAACAAACAAAAAAACAAGGCAGACCTTGGGACTCGCAGTGACTATGTGAGTGAGGCATATGAGGCAAAAGGAAAGGATAAAAAGGTGTAGACAAATGCAGATAATAAATAAATCTTGAACATATCATTAGTTCAGACATATTTTTGCAATTACTATGAATGGACTAAATGATCTCCATGTAAGCCTATTCTAATGAAAATCCCAACTTTGGGATCCAAATTTTTCATCTCTCGAGCCACAATTTTAACAGTAGACACACTGTTCGGAAAATTTTTGTTGACTTTCTGAAAAGTAATAACTGCAGTTAGGAAAAATGAGGGCATTTTTGTATCGCTATCTACCTGTTGCAGGGGAAAACCAAATAGCCAACGCACCTGTGAAAACAGCAATGTGTAAAGTTTTGAATGAATGACCTCCTAATTAATAGAGGGTGAAAATCAACAATTGTGTACTGCCAAAAACAACCAAAAACAAAACCTTCTATCTACATCAGACATGGGTCTCGAATGAGACCAAGCTTAGGGACTTCCATCAGTGTTTGATTTCTGTGTGTGAACTTTTCCACAGAGCCTCTCTACATCAGGTAAGATGTCACCATAGTCGCAAAAAGTGACTACTTCTTTAGAATTTCCGGTTTGTTTTTGAGTCCTGCAAGAAGATTCCCCACCAGTCTCCTTAATTTGTATTCACCAATGAGGCGAACATCCATGAATGCCCAAGTGAAATTAAACTCCTCTTCTAAGAGACGTCTTTTTTTTTCCTTTATCAATTTATCCATTGTCAGATTACCAAGAGCAGGGGTCAAAAGCCTGGAGGCAACTACTTGCAGGGACTGGCAAGGGCCCCATTCCTCTTTCCATCTTCACCAGGGGTGCTCAATAGATCTATCACCATCTACCATTCGATCACAAAGGTTGTGTGGGTACTTCACAGGGAATAAAAAAAGAAATAGACATCTGCCTGTAAATCTGCCCCTTTAATCTGCCTTACTATAAAATTTGTCATTTGATTGGCATACATCACCTAATACATCATGTGGGTCTATCACTACCTCCCCCCTCCAGAAAACAAAACAAAAAAAAAAGACTATCGCCTTTTGATTGGCTGAGATTGGATTTGATTGACAGAGAAGCCAATAAGATTCTGATATGGAGACCCCGGTGGGAATCTACGAGACATTATGCGCTACTCGTCGCTTTACAACAGCCCTACATCTACAAGTGCACCATAGAGGACATTAATTCATACTCTGGGTCTCTCATAGGGTTTCTGCCTGTGTGCTTTAAGTCGCTCCCACTGTGGGCAAAACAGAGCACAGGGAGAGACAGAGAAACGGTCACTAAGGCGGAAATTACTTTATTCAGTTGGTGGGGTGGTTTTCCTTCAGGAGCCTGATCTTTATTTTGTAGTGCATCCCTCAGACTGCAGCAGGAAGAATGACTATCATAGAGCCTTTCTTCACTGTTTCAGAGCCTTTGATAATTCACCCAGATGATTAGATATTTACCACGGACACAGAAAAAAAGACAGATGTGAAAAGAGTAACAGATGGCATGCAATTTGAGGCTGTCCCTCATCATGATGGCAGAAATGCACTCTCTCTTTCACTGGAAATGCCCACAGTGAGGAAGAACTGCTAAGAAATGAAAAGGCAGCTGGTTTCAACTTGAATACAGTACTGATTGTGATTTTCAAATTCAGAGGGATTTTCCTGGGAAAAGTACAGGGAGTCCCTGAGTTATGTCCTACCTGACCTGCGTTGTTTTCGTGGTTATATCGCTGGAGTCAGTGTTAAAAACACAGAACAAGATTAAACTGGTAAAATTACAGAAAAGAAGTAAATGATACATGAGTAATAATCGAAGAGAAAACTTAGCGGCAGACTAATATGAAAAAAAAAACATGCATATAAATAAGACGTTCAAATGTCAGCGACAAACGTTAAAATGACTGTAGATGCCCATATGACAGGTGTGATTTTTAGCAGAGATGTGTGGATGAATCAAGTGTCATGCGTCACATAGTCACTTCCTGTCACTGGTTACTAAACTTAAGTGGACATCATGAAACGTTCAGAAAAGGGGTGGAAGTGCAGCCCACATTGGTCGTATGCTTGGTTTAAGTTGTTTGTTACGGTTACCAACTTAAACCGGTGAGTTCTGACTTCGGTCAAAATTCTAATTACGTTGCGCCGTTGTGTGAATTGAACTGCAACGTGAGTCAGGGACTCGCTGTATTGGTCATTTGGCTTGGCAGCACCACAGATGAGCTCACATTTTTATAATACTGTACATGGAAATTTTTGGGAGGCGTGAAACAACAGCATCTGGTGAATTATACTGGATTTATTTGCGCAAGCACAACTGCGATAATTTCACATTTGTTGGGAGCCCCCTCATGTGGGATTGTCAAAATTTGAGGGAAGTCAAACACATTAGGCTGACGCTGCCACAGCGGATGCACTTGGCAGACGATAACAATAAAACAACATTTACCTCTCCAGGTTTAGGATGGTAAGCAGCGAAAAAAGAGGCTAGCCTGAATGGATCCATTTAGGGCAAAGCCTCCTCAGACTGGTTCACATTACAGCACTGGAAATACTTGCAATCATCTTGAGCTTTTCACAGTTGGTTGCCCATCATCTTTGATTTAAGAGTGAATTAAGAGGATCTGTTAGATACAAGTGGAAGCAAAAACAGATCAGGAGAAGAGAGAGAACCTCAGGCGACTATTTTATGAGGTTGCAGAAGGTTATGATTTCTGCGGACAGTAGTTTCTCAGGCCTGTTATACGTTTTTATGCCTCAGCTCTTGCCAGTGGTCTGTTGGCTCTGAAGCACTTATATTGTGTTTTATTTATGATTTTTTTGGGGGGGAGTGTTGACTTGAGAGGAACAAGTGATAATGGCATATTATCCAGTCAAACACTAGATCCTCTGCCCACATTCTCTTTGGGGAGCATTGGCTGTTTGCTTCTCCAAATAACTGGGCTGAGCAGATGTGATGTTTGGATTTGGATTTGTGTCTCCACATAGTCATGGAATGACAACATTGATTAGTAGCCTGTTGGAGTAGATCGGAGGAAATTTGTTGTCGACACTCGTGCTCTGCAGGAGATGATCTGAATGATTCTACCCATCTTCTATTTAGCACTGCTATCATTCTCGTAATAACACCGTGCAAAACCAAATGTGAAGAGCCGATTTGAGTAACAGCTTTTGCAGACATCATCTGTTTTTTGTTGTCATATATGGAAGAACGCCGACATGGATGTGATATTTGGCCTTTCCATGACAAACTCAAGGCCTGTAGCATCAGGGCCTGACAAATATCTGAATGTGTTCTTGTTCATATGGCTTTGTGCTGCCCGCGTTGTGCTGCCCGTGTTGTGAAAACGTTTCACCGTCTCAAACGCTTGCTTGCAGTTATATCACCAGACACAAACTGGTCATTACGCACAACCTCAGTGGATTCTGTAATGACATTTGACGATTGCCTCACTGAAACTAGACCGATGGGAGGGTTATATGACAATTAAAACAAATAAAGACTATGCACGCATAACACATATGGTTAACAAATGCTACTCTCTTTGTAGCATTTGAAATGTCGCCTCTGAACTGATTCAGTTCATGTTGAGCG
>OMPJ01010788.1:0-16667 GCA_900312935.1 Carapus acus
AACAATGGTGATGACACCACAGACTAGTGTGTGTGTGTGTGTGTGTGTGTGTGTGTGTGTGTGTGTGTGTGTGTGTACTGCTGTGCTGTGACACTGTAAGCAGCCTGTAATTACCAAAAGCAGTTTTGCATGTGTGTATGAGAGTGTGTTCAATATGACTGGTATTGTTCCAAACTAGATCATGTGTATACCACACATATAACCACGTACACACACACGCACACGCACAAGTCACACACACAGCTCACAGAGCATTGGTTTCAGGGTCCCATCACAGGATGGCAGATTTCATCCGCAGACAATGTCACTCGCTGAGCACGTGTGTATGCGCATGAAAGCCAAAGTGTGTGTCTGGTTGTGAGTGTTTAACACTCCACAGCCTCAGTTCCTGGGAGACCCATTCTGCTTTCCACGGGGAACGAGGAGATCACGAAGAGCGTCTTAGTTTCCATGCTGTCAACTCTCAGGCATACACCCTCACCTCTCCCTCCCTCCCTATCTTTCTATCTCTCTTCCTCTCATTGCTGATTCTCTCCCTCCTCACCCATCTTTCCTCCGGCCCCCTCCTAATGTTATGAAGGTCAGCGCCGAGAGCTCCCTTCCATATTTGGACTGTGTCTCCATTCCTCGCAGGTCATTCAAGCCCAACTAACCAATCCGGTGATTAGTTGGTGCAGCGTCTTAGCCAATCCTGTGTTTCCCATGTCCTTTTAAGGACTGCCCATCTCTCACTGCGGTGATGTGAAATTATCTGCCCCCCCACAGCCCCCTCTCTCCTTTTCTCTGACTTCATTTTGCTTTTGCTCGCACAACGTCTCTCTCTCCTCCCGATGACATTCCTCAAACCCTTCGGATTTCTGCCTCCCTTTCCGTTTTCGGCTAATCGAATCACACGTTTCGACTTGCGTAAGACAGCTGATCTCAGCTCGCTGTTTTGTGATTCGTTAAAAAAAGAGGAGGAGGAGGAGGAGGCCTGCCTGGTTCCATATGTGCGTCTTAAACACGAATGTGTTCCTCCTTCAATAAAACCACAAGCAACACCTCTGCAAGAAAGTGATTGTGAATACTTAGTTAGGGAGTTCATGAGCTGCACCTCATAAACACAAACACACTGCTGAGAGGAAGCACTGAGTCACAGCGCAGATATGTGACAAAGCCTGTCAACCAGGACTCCCCGCTCTGCCTGAGACCCACTCCACATGCACCCAGCTCGAAAGAAAACAAATACAACACAAAAAAGTAAAAATGTGGTAGGATGCGAATACTAGTCTGAAACACAAAGCATGAACCTATATCTACAAATATTAGTGCTAAAACCGCACTCATATGGCTGTTTGGGTTTTAAGAGAAGGTTTGATCAAGCTTTACATGTATATGAAATGTATGCATTCCACTGCACACTATTTGGGCCACATTGTCGCTTATAACGTCAATGAGTTTGAGCAAAACGCCATCAATCGCAAATGAACGCGGTACATACGGGATAGCGAAGGCAGTCGGAGATGTTGGACTGATCGATCAGGGAAATTCGTATCAAAGACACTCGTTAGTCCTGCTCTATCCTCAAGTGTGGTCGTTACTTGGCTGATGATTACCTCTCCCCTCTATTTGTTGCGTTTGGTCACTACTGCTGCTCTCTTAACCTCGTTTTCCTAACTGGATCGCTGAAGGTAATACCACAAGCAGCTGCACTCCCACAGATGTTTTGTTTTGATTATGCAAAAAGGGTTGGACACCGAGTTAGTCAAGTCGAGAACAGACAGTTAATGTCATTTACTGTTTGGAGACCAATCTGGAATGTAAGTTCGCAGTATTTTTAGACACATAGATTCATGCGTGGCAGCTTCCAATGCTTGTTTGGCTTCTCATGCTACTCTCTTCTGTTGAGCGAGTGTGCAGTGTAACTGAGTGGAGGTGAAGAGGGCTGCTGGCTGGGAGCAGTTTGTTGCCTTTGGTTTGTGTGCCGTTCCCGAGGCAACAACCTAACAGAGGCTTGGAGCTACTGTAGAAATAATTCAGCGGCAGAGGCACGACAACCATGTCGGCCAAGAGGGGTTGAGAGGTTCGACGCAGGCCATCTAAAGTAGATCACAGGCTCTGACGCGGTCATTGGGGTAATGTCAGAACGGGCACACAAGGCATTGTTGACCCCGTTTGTGTTCCTGGATGTTAGTTGGAGGACTGTGAGCCAGGTCACGACCCCACCCTCCCACTTTCCGTCAGCGTTTACACAGTCACCTCTGATCTATGGCCCCAGGAAACTAATTGTTGCACTCTGTCTGGAGTGTGTCCCTCAGAGACCGAAACCTTTCCACTTCCTCCGTCTGCTTGCACACTAGGCACGGCTTGACTGCTGCTTTCCTCTCCAGTTGTCCAAATCTGATTTAGTTGCACCTCATTCACATCCAAATGCTTCATAATCGAGTGTCGCTGACAGTGCTGAAGCGAGAAAAAGCCTTATCGGGGCTGTTGAGGTGTCAAGGTGTGCCTGTTTTTCATCGGCCGCAAACTCAGCTGAGGCAGAAATGAGTGAAGCTTTCCAAAGCAAGCGAAAAAAAACCCCCATGCGGCCGGAAAGACTTCAGCCCATACATGAAACACTATTTGTGGAATGAAATCCATGCATGTGAGCAATTTCATCTGCCAGAGTGGGTTCTGTCTTGGGTGAGCCAGATGGAATGCATGGAGGACGCTCCTCCTCGTCGAGTTCTTGGTGAAATATGTCCACTCACAGCTCATGAAAATTCGATGAAAGAACAATTCTAACCTGTCATCACGAACAAAACGATGGACGTCCCACCATTCGCCCCAACCTCTGCCTTATATCACCAGTTTTTAATAAGACTGAAGCAATGTCCTCAAATGGTTTGCCCCCGAAGCTCCAGAAACACCAGTCAACTACAGGCTGCAATGTGTCATTACATCATTTAGGGAATTGGGAATGACCTCAGATGAACCAATGGTCATTAAAATATAGCGAGGAAAATGCAAAAAGAAGACAAGTTGTCTCCCAATGGCACTGAGGATTCTCACACTGCCAGAAAAAAAAGTAGGGCAATGATCACGTGATGTGTTACACTGGGCGAACATAACCTATCATTGATAGTTAAGTACACAACAAGTACACATCTACGTGTGTGTGTGTGTGTGTGTGTGTGTGTGGTTAAGGCGAACATGGGGGAGTTCACATTGAACCAGCTGCGAGCTGGCCTGACACTATCGTGCTAGGCTTCATCCAGCTGAATTACGACTTGTCCCATGTTATTGCAAAAGCCCCAAATCCTTTCCGGTCTACATTTCATCATAACTACGGAGACGCTAAGAAAACCTCTGGACCATGAAAAGAGGTGGCTAACGATATCAAGGAAGGTCGGGTCTGGAGACCTACTGTCTGTGACACATCTACCTTGGATGTGTTAAAGCTAGGGTAGCATGAACACACAATTTCAATGACATCTTAACACCATTTCATTTAATTTACGAGAAAACTCAAAGCAATCACGCCACTGACACTTGCTGTCGGGACACATTCGGGGGAGAAGAGAGCATCAACAAGTGGTTTTCGAGTGTAGTTGATTGTCTATAGTGTTACATTTTCCTTTTTACCGCTGTGTTTTGATGTCAGATGTGTCCCACACACAACAGAGTCAAGCATCCCAAACATGTTTCTTGCATTTTTGCATCGACTGACTAGCCTGTTCAGGAGATTGGATAAGAGCTGAACTCCAGGTGCTGGCGGCCTGCTTTATCAGCACGATCCCCAGCATGTGGTGAAAGCCTGCGCTTTCTCTCCAATACCTGGCATTTGGTTTGGTTCCAGAGGGCCAATCTGAGCCTCTCCCTCTTGCAAGTTTCCTTTGATTCTTCTCCTTGAACTTGGCAACACCGCCGGGGCTCCAAACCTGAATACCAACTGGCCTACCTCTAGCTTTCTCTCTCTCTCTCACACACACACACATGCTCAAGCACCTTCAGTCCCCTGTAGTCTGCACGGCCGGCCAAATAACACAACCGCTTCCTTCATCCCATCAGTATGGCGTTATTAAATCAAAACAGGCTGTTAATCTGGCGATCCGTGCCCATGCACACGTCTCCGCAAGATCTCAGGGAACGAACGTCAGGCAGTATTCTTAGGTATTTCAGAGGCCAAAAAAACCCACAAGAACATCAGAATTGCCCTGCAGATGTTAACATTGACTTTCTTTTGTGACATCATAACCACTCGTAGTACTCGACAAAGAGGTAACTGCTTAAAATAAGAGCTGCAGTAATGGTGAAGATGCACACACATTGACTGACAGTAGTCCCTATTTGTCGCTAGTTAGTTCTCTACTTCCTTTGCTTTCATTCTCTAGGCTGCTGGAGCTTTACATTTCCTGGATCATAAGATCAATCGGTCAGTTAAGTCCCTACCTACTTGGTAAAAAGAATTCTTGGTCAATGTTAATCAAAAAAAAAAAAAAAAAAATCTCTCAAAGGACAGAAATTGCTTTGCTCCTCTAAGGCTGCGCGGTGCTTTGCTGATGTGGTGTACAGGGAAGAAATGTTCAGTGTGTACGTTGAGTGCAGCACAACAAACAGGATAGGATGTAAATCTCTGGGCTTTTTGACTCACGAGAGCACAGCCCAGGTTCCTACAAGTGACCCCAGAAATACAAGTTCAGCCTGTCAGAGACTCAACCAAGACAGAGCTGGCAGGCAAAAAAAAAAAAAAGGGCACTAACTTTTTCTTGTTGTGTCTTTGTGTGTCTTTGTGAAAGCTGATAAAAAGCAGCTAAACTGTATACATCCTGCATTACCAGACCGCACAAGGACAGAGCGGGGCAAAACAGCGGCCCTCATTCATCAATCTACTCACTACGTTGTAAAATAACAGACGTTTTACAAGGTACTTGACTCTGGAACTAGTGGCATCAGAAAGACTTTCCTGCTGCTCCTAAGCCATAAATTACAAAATCGTGTTTCATCCGGCCCAGCATATAGCATGCACACATGTTACAGTGCCAATCCGACATCACTGCGTACATTTTTCAGCTGCATCTGATTTTCCAAGTCTATGTTGGTAATCTGACCTCTGGAAGTAGTGCGTGAAGGCTGTGTGAATTACTGTGTGACTGATATTTTGACTGTCAATCGTGTCCTGTTTTCCATTAGGCTGTGATGAATGAGGTCCCTGATGCCATTGACATCACATCCAAGGCCTCTCAACCTCGCAGCCAATTCTTTATCTGCTCTTCTCGCTCCCCTTCTCTACAATGTCAGCTCTGGAGGGAGATTCAACAGACTTGTGTCGAATACTTTGTAACAAAACCTAGGCAGAGGAATCGAATCCGGTAGACGTGCGAGGGCAAGTTTGGTGCAGACAGTCACACACCCAAAGTCCCACTGAACCCATAAAGCCATTCAATGGCCTGTTAACCTGACCTCATCTGTCTGAGGGTTCATACAAAGGTGCCAACGGACGCACGAGAGCACAATGGTTCTGGGCGTTCTGGGTTGGGCAGTGCGAGCGCGGGTCAAACGGTAACAATAGGAACATAAATGACTCCCAGGTTTGCGCGCATGCTGGCAGATAGAGAGACAGCTGGCATATCTGCACTGGCACCAATAATGGCATGCTGACACTGCTATAAAGGCAGGGGAATGCTTTTGTTGGAGGAAAAAAAGGAACATAAATACACAACCAGGAATTCCCCCTAAAACCACGAGACGCGGAACAATTGTTAATACCCGGCCGCTCCGCCCTGCGTGTCTCGCACCGACCCTCTGTTGGGACAAGAGGACCCTCCCAAGCCTTCTATGTGAATCATTGTGTTGACATGAGAGGTACTCACAGCTTTGGTTTGGGTTTTGTTGGCAGAGGCAGACTGTCTTTCCCAGATGATGGAGACACCTTGCCTGGGGTCAGAGAGGAGTCTGGGATGTCGACCTGATCTGCAACCTGGCTTGGGGTTGCATCCTGAGGCAGGGGTGGAGGCGGTGGGAGGGGGAGTGGCGAGGTCCCATTAGGTGACAGCAGATTTGGGGGCTGACCATTATGCACGAGGCCCTTCTCCTTGTCTTCCACTTCCAAACCCATCTGGACAGGAGGCAGCGCCGACAGGGCGGGCCAGAGCTCCAGCTCCTTCAGTTCAAAGCCGTCGGCGCCCGGCTGAGCCGGCCCTTTGGGCAGCAGCTCCAGGAGGCTCATCTCTGAGGCTGGGGGAGGAGGAGGGAAAGAGGCAGTGTCTTCCCATCCTGAGCTGTCACTAGATGTGCCGTTGCTATCCTCAGTCCCTATGATAGAAGAGAGGTACAAACGTTAAACTTTGTTTATTTGTTTTCCTTCGTCAGCACCCAAAGCTGGATCCAGCTGGGATGATGCTATTCCTGTTTATTCAAATCAACGATTCCGGAAAAAGTGTTTGAGGGCATGTTGGTGAAGGATTAGAAATGCTAATGTGTCCTACACTCCCTCAGAACTTTTTAACACTACCAAGATTGGGCCTCCTCCAAGATAATTCCCATATAAAAATTTCAACTGACCTCAAACAACACCGTCTTCGGGAAACTGCTGGCAAGTTAAATGCCAGATCGGGTTTTGTTTGTTCTGGAATATTGGCGCTGATCATTGGAAAATATTAAGTTTCAATTTCAGGTATGCACATGTACCTGTATCAATGTTTTCCTGTGAGCCACTTAGTTATTAGACTTGTTTGGTTGTAACAAAGGGCAGGTTGAAGTCAAATTGCTTAAAACTAATAAAACTAAACAAAAGCAAGGGTATAGTCTTATGCTTGTCCAAACTTTTAGCCTGAGGTGATAAACAAATTAATTGGAGACAGGCATGTAAAATGAAAACACATGAAATTAAATCAAATCAATAAAATAATTCTTCCAGAGGTGTGAATCGTGTATCGCAAGCCATGGATGGATTGAGCACACCTGCAGTGACGGTGAGTCGGGCTGTGCTGTTAACAAAGCCGTAGGGATTTGTTGCTGTGCAGCAAAACACACCGCCATCCTCTGGAAAGGCCTCAGCTATCACCAGGGTGCAGATCTCCTCTGACAAAGGGAAAGGACGAATGGCCGGTGAGGAAATCAGTCAAAACATCTGCCAGGTTAAGTATGTTCCCTGAGATAAGGTATGTTTCATGAGTCTGTCAATGTTGAGAAATACCTGTGTAGTTTTTTCTTACATTTATTGCAGATGTTAACCTGATTTAGATGTTTTCACTTTTGTATACTTCATTAATCCATTTAAAGGAAAGCGTCCCTGTCTTTTATACCCCGTCTCACTCCTTCGGTAGCAGTGGGTTGCTCAGTACCGTAATTACAGCGTCTTGCTAAGGACCATTCAAAAGTGAACCACATTTAACATGATCCTGGTGTTATATCTGGCGACTCTAGATGTTTGAGAACAGCTGACATAGAGTGAGAGCTATTACAGGACTTGTCTGAGTAACGTGAATACAGCATAGCGTGAGCCTTCATGCAGAAGAACACAAACGATGGTGAATACGCCACGTGTAATGGTGACTCACAGAGTCAATTCAACCAGCCAGACACTCAGCAGACACAGACAGCACTGGGGATGAGCACATCTACAGCGACTCGTAAAGGAAGACAGTGAGACAGACAGAAATATGCTCGCTCATGTCAGTCGCAGCTGCTCGGCAGGGTCTGAGTGACTCATGCCATCGCTGTCGCAGCTTGAAAGTAACACCTGCAACAACACCTGAGTCAAAGCCGGCGGGAAAAGTCTGTGCCTAAACCCAGCTATCTGTTCAATTCAGCTATCACTCTTTCCCAGGAGATGTCTGACTGTTCTCAAGGTGTCAAGAGCAACCAGACATATTTTGCGGAGACTTTGTGGAGTCATTTTTGAAGCATGATACATTACTAATACTGATTATCTGCGCACACTATAATAGGTGGGTGACTGTTACGAATGCTGTTATGTAATCAAGTGGGTGAGGCAACGTACCTTGTTCAGCCGCTGAGCGAGGCTCTGGTTCACATTGCAGCGACATAGGGAGAAAGGCGAAGAAATACATGAGACACATTTGTTATTTGGGGACTTGAATTTTTCGTATTCACTGAGAAAATATCTAACTTTTCTGGAGAATGCGAAAATCTGGGGAGTCCAGGATCTCCTCTCCCTGCCTGGACCACTGGACTTGGAGCGGGCCGCTTCCCCGTACTCTGCACTCCAGGACTACCACCTGGCCCTCTGATGCCTGGGCGTCCTGCAGTAGCTGCACAAAGGAGGGATCGACAACACAAACAACCCACTGGGCGTAAGAGCGAGGTGATGATGTGGAAATTGCGGTTGAGATAAAGAAAATGAAAGACATGATATAGACAGATGATAGAGTAGCTCCATGTTGGTGGAATGGGAAATTGGGGACCGGACGAGACAGTGTTTGGAAGAAGTGAGAGATCAGCAGTCCTGCAATGACCCATGGCTCTCCCATCAAGCCTGCTGAGGACTTCACTGTTGCATAAGCAAAGCAAACCATCTGTGACGGGGTTGAGTGAGGCGCCATTGTCGGGATGACACTGACTCTTCCGCTGGATAACAAGTGGAGTGGCGGAGACCCCTGTATCCATCAACAACAGGCACTCTAGTCCCCCGATGAGCGTCAGTGTGTGTGAGACTGACAGCAACCTTGACATGACTCTCTCTCGTTAGTGTATGTGTTACTGGATAGATGGGTGTATTATGGGAGCACAAAGGGCGGAATGTTTGCCATGAGCCCCACAGACTGAGTGTGCGTGCAGCCGGGGTGACATCACTGAGCTGTCTTCACGGAAGGCGAACATCCTTTCATTGAGATGATTAAAGCGTGCCTCGGCTCCTCGGCGAGGCACAGAAAACCAAACGTCTCGTCGTAATGAGGTGGAAAATGATTTAAGGCCCAACTTCCTCGGATGAGAGTGAAGGAGACCTGACCCTTGTGGGTTTTGGCAGGAACTGTTTGAAGCTGTGCCTCAGGTCCTTTCAGTCCCGTCATGACAGGGTCCATAGCCCAAAGAGGAGGAGGAGGGATGGAGGGAGTCACACATAATGATCAGAGGGGTGTTTTGGAACTGGAGGAGAAGCTCCATCAAAGACTGTGTTTTTCCTGACCCCCACCGGAGAAATTCACTGCCTTGTGCGCTGTTATTACTATCCCAATATGGCAAGCAGCCTGAGTGTGTACGGGTGTGTGTCTCGCTATGCTCTACGTGCAGACTTACTTTAGTGAATACCGGAGGGGCCGACACTTCGCTGCCATACAACGATCCCACCGGACTCTGCATCTGGAAGACAATGGAGACCAGTCTGATGAGTCTGGGATAGTCTGGGAATTTGAAGTTTGCTGTGTTACATGTGTAAGTGTGTGTGTGTGCATGCCCAGATGTGTTACCCGCTGGGGTGGCTGGGACATGGACTGGACTAAAGAGGAGCGGTGAGGAAGAACGTTGTCGGTTTTGGGTGATGATGAACGGATTGTCAGTGACATGGAAGTCATCTTCTTCTGAGCGCTATAACAGAAGAAGCAGGAGTAAGAATTTTGGTCTCTTAAAAGCACAGAAATGTGTTTGGAATTAGAATGTGAAGGCAGAACATTTTATGGTCCTTTTTTACCGTATGACAGCGTTATCAAAAGGACATTGTCTCACAGGCAATTAAGATGATATCAGTGACCCTGGCTCCACTGTGTAAACTGACAGACAATCAGGAAATAGTCCAGATGGAAGCAGATAAAACAAAAGTAACTGAGCAAAAACACATTGAGGAAAGCGGTATCAAAAAAATAGAAGCAGGAGGAGGTAATGATAAAAAGACATAAAGTGAGACAGAGAGGGAGACGATCTCCTGGATGATATTAATCGGGAGCTGTGTGTATGACTGAATAAATGTGAAAACGGAAAGGCAAGAGACAGTCAAGAGGTAAAAGGTTGAGAGGGTCAAGCTTGTCGTTGCTGTATTTCTACTTCCTGGCCTTGTCCGGCTCCTATTAAGACTGCTACCCTACAGACCCAGTCAGAGTAACAATTCTTTAACAGCCTTTTAAATGGTCTGGTTAAATAGGAACAGGCAGCAGAAGCGATTAGCTGCAGCAGAATTCAGTTAACCCTTCCCAGGGCATGTCAGGGGTCACATGATCGGAGGATCATACTGTATGTGGTGGTGCACTTACTGAGGCATGGTTCCTGATCTGGACTTTGATGATGTAACTTCTCCGTCTGAATCTGATGATGTAGCCCCTGAAGTGGAACGAGAGCATCAAACAATTGATTTCCTCAGAAGAAACAACAACTTTGGTCATTGCAATACAAGTGTTCCCATTCCTCAAAGCTTATGATGTTGTCATTTGAGTATTTCCTACTCACTGCTACTTGAGTCCTGACCTTCAATGTAGACTTCTGCCGAGGTGTTGTCCGCTCCCAAACTGTTGGAGGCCACACAAGTGTATCGTCCCGTGTCGTCTTCGAAGGCCTCAGCAATCACTAGAGTATGCAGGTCATCCTCTCTCCAAATCTGTATGTCCGGCGAGTTGTGCAGCTCGCGGCCTTCACAGAACCATCTACACAGATAGATGCGGTAAGCCGACATGCTGGAACACATAATGTCTTTGCAATAAACAAACGTAGTCTCTTGAGGGTATCTTATCTTTCCCTGAATAAGAAAAGGTATTTATATTACACCACCATCCATAAACTACAATAAAATGTACACAAGAAAACATAAGAAGGTACATAAAAGCACCACTGCTCCCTCTTTGAAGTGTACCATGACATCAACTTTGAGATACCACAAAGTAAACAACGCTGAGGGAAATCCATCCACACAGAAACAGTCACAATAATGCAACTGCAGTAGTGACCAAAGGAGACTAAGGTCTTGTTTTAGACCGACATCCTTCTTAGGCTCATTTTTCTGATTGGCTCACTAAAAGGAAAGCCACAGTGGAACAAAATAAACTTGAATATTAATCAGATGTTTTCTTTTCTTTTCGAATGGCATGATTTCATTGCGGTTTGTTGTTCAAGGAGCATTGCCAACTGTATTATTGAAAATTCATGAGAAGCAAGTTCCATTGATTAGGTGCAAATAACAACATACTTACTTCGTTGTTCTCTTCTCACCACAGATTTTAATAACTACACTCGTAAAAACAGCTAAGGAACTGTTACAGATGACTGATGGTCTATAAAACCATATCCGACAGCCTTAGGCCGTTACTCCTCCTGACAAATATTTGCATGTAAAAGTACCCCGGCCAAATATGACCCAATTTAACTCCCCACTTAACTAAACGCCAATACGCACGCACAGACGCACATGCTGTAGGCATGTCTGCAACGGTGTTTCATACCTGCTTTCATATCAGCCACCCTGGGGCACTGACGAGAAGCAGTGTTACAGGAAACGGACACACCTTCGCCAACGTTTCCCTTCGCTCCAAATTCACATATTTGCGTCTGGGCTGGAGTCTGGTTTGCACCCTAAGGTCTGTGCCAGCTTTCTTCCCTGAACTTGAGCCCAGTGTGGATGTGAAAGGCAGTGAAACAACCAGCCTGATCTGTCTCATCTTATCTTGACATGGTGATATGATTTGAGCAAACAGCAAATAACCCCCCACTACCATCTCACCCCAAGTACAGAGACCAACTCCAAACAACTTCCACACAGATACAGACACACACACATCTGTTCATCAGCACACCTTTTAGCCAATTTTCTGTAAATTTCAAAGTGCAAAATCCAACCTGTATAGTCAACACAGCCCCCTGAGCCTGTGTGTTGTAACCCAGACAGAACCCCTCGCTGACAGGGGTATGCCAGGAATTTACCAAATTCTGATACAGCAGTTGTTTGACCTCTCTAGAACGCCGACCTGTGGACATTCCAACTATCATGGGAAGCTGAGTAATAATGATTCCATCCATCAGCATGGTAATCACTTCATTTGGAGTACTGAAGGATAACACATCAAGAGGCAAGCCCATCCAAGTTAGCAATACTTCAGACTTAAGGATTACACCAGACAGGGTAGGTATACAGGAGCAGCAAAGAGAGATCGGACACAGATTGAGAAGACCAATGAGTAGAGGCTGAAGCCATTCAACTGGGCGACTGAAAAAGTGCCAGAATGGGGGTACCTCCAAACCTCGCATCATCCGACAAGGCAAAGCCTCAGAAACTTGGCTGGCCTCTTCATGTAGCCAGACACCGGTTGTGTTAAATGTCAGAAATTGGATCGTGCAGCAAGGCTAGTCAATTGATGTTCGTAGCACGGGAGTGTATCCAGGCCATGAGTCGTCGTCTGCGGCGCTTGGATGATCCAGACAGCAATTTACTGTTCCTCCACAGAGAAGAACCCCACAGAGGAATGTTGATGGAGCTCTACGTACAAGACTTTGCTCTGTGGCACACAACTGCAGATTGACACGTAAGGCGAGCTCTCTGGTACAGAGCTGACAGACAATTACAAGCCTGACCGAGGTGGCTATTGTTTGGGCAGGGCAGTACGCCTGTGTGCCTTGAGCAAAGAGTCAAAGGAAAAGACATTGGCTGGGTGACAGGTGCTTCTGGAATGGAGCCTCCAAACCTCTTCTTCGGGTGAAAACATTTGTGACTTATTGTCTTTGCTGGAATTACTTCACATGCTCTGACTTTGATGTCAGAACGTGGGGCGTACGATGTCAATCCTTGTCCAAGTAATTCTGACTTCTCTTGAATGTTGTTACATCAAAAGCATACAGGGAATGGATCATTGTGACAAATGACATCACCAGACTAATGACTGTGGTCTTTCTGATGGTGCATCTCAAGACTGACTGATGGAGGTATGGTGTGTGTCAGCGAGTGAATGGAGGCCAGGAGACAGCAGGCGTGTCTGTCCAGATTCCGAAAAGACCAGGAAAGCACAATATTCCCACGGAAAACCATGTGGGGACTGAAAGACAGATTTAGTTAATAATTCAAACATTCAGACTGTGTCATTTTTGGGGGGGGTTTGCCTTCTTTCTGGTTATGGCACATGGTCCTGCCAGCCTGCGCTTGACATATGCAGTGTGGAAGGAATGCTGTGGAAATATACATTTGATGAAACACAGAGCAGGGCAAAAGCTTGTTCTCTTCAAAGAGGTGGACAGGGTGAAAACAAATGATGCATAAATCACTCTCAAGAAGCACTACGATGAAACTAAATATCAGTCATTATGAACTGTTATTAAACCTGATCGCTGGGTAAACTCATTAAACTTGTCGCTTGGTAATGCTCCTTTAATTTCCTCTACTACTCGATGGAATGTGCTGAATGAGGGCGTAACTGTGTCCCTCTCAGTCCAGCGGACGACCATGGAATTCGTCCAGTCACGCAGGTGGAGAAACAGTTGAAGACAGAAAGGTTCCCTTGAAAACTGGAGAGATTGGCTGTGGTTGGACCTTTCAGACCAGCAAGCATGAGTGAATTCAACTCTAATTTGATTATTAATTCAATTCAATTCCCAAATATTCCAAAACAACAATGCTAAGGCATTGACAAAGCTACTTCTAAGTTATGTAACCATCTGTGCTGAACATACACAAGCACATTTTTTGTCTATATCAAACTTTTTCAGTCACATTTCATGGGCCAATCCAGACAACAAGGCTAAGGAAATCCTTCAATTGTGAAACAAGGCATTAATAATGGCGCCAAAAACAAAGCACTCACGAAAAAAAGAAAGAAATCAAGCAGCACGTCACATTGCTTTTGGTCGCTGTTTTCTTTTTTTACACGTTCAAGCGTACTTGTTTTTAACATAATGTGACCTCATGGTGTATCTCATGGGTGAGGCAGTAAAATAAAACCTTTCAGTCTCGCTGACCACACACTGCTCCATGCCCTCCTGCGCCGTCCCGTCTGCCTCCCCAGCATGTGATAAACCCAACACACACAAAGATGTCACCCTCATGGCACTCACTATTCTATTCATACAGTTGCTCAATGAGGAACGATGTTGCTCACGCAGGCCGAGCCAGGGGCCCGCTGCCCGGCCCTCTGCGATGCATGCGGGGGGATTCGCGCTCTCCTCGTCTGACCCTGTTGTTATTTGCTGCTGTTGATGGAAAATTTCATGAGGCAAAGCTCGGTTTCACCGCAAACCCCAAACTGAGAGCAGGCCAGAGAGCAGGGAGGAGGTGGCCGAATGAGAAGGGCTCGATTGTGAAATGACCTTGACGCTACGTCAGGAGGGACGAAGGTAGTTGTTTGCATAGAAAGAGACTTCAAATGTTTGTCAATGATGAATTTAAAATGGACAGCATGGCGGGATTGCAGCTATACATCTTACGGAGAGTTTGTTTTCTGAATTTCTTCCCATGCAGTGAGATATGCTCTTGACCACAGACGTCAAAGTGTTGCCCATGCTACAGTGGTGGGATATGGATTGTACTTATAAGGAACTTTCCTCCAAAGTGCTTCACAAAGTACTCAGATAGATAGACTGACTTCACAGGCAGACCATGCAAGGAGCTAAGCTGTGCACCGGGAGCAGCCAGAGCTTCAGCTAATTTCATAGATCGTATGAAGGGCCCAGAGTTGAACGGGGAGAATTCCTACAGACCAATTAAAAAAGACTGAGCCCTATTCACCTGAGGCTTTCCTGAGTGTTAATTAGGAACGCCAGTAAAACAAGCAACGGTACATAGTTTAAGTAACATTGCCTCAAGAGTGGAAGCCGTTATGGGTTTATGGTGCCCGGCAGAGAAATCTCCTAATTAACACAGACATATGAGAGCAGTTTAGTTAGTGACAATATCACTGTATACATTAAAACTTCATATTCTGTTAAAATTGCTGGTAATGTCAAATATGTTAGATATAGCAGGAAATTACTAAAAACAGGAATCATCTGACAGGCATTAACAGTTTGTCTTCCATTCTGTGAAGGTGAATGGCCATTCCAAAATTTGCTCAGGGTTTCTAGATATCATTAATGACGCAAGTGAAAAGGTTTCTCTGAGAAATCACAAGTTTGTGGTTGGGATTAAGTTAGAATTCCATTGCTTTTTTTTTAGACTTTCCTTTTAGTCAAGGGACTCAAATGCAATGTAAGGCTTAAAAATCAATTTCAAAATAATCCAAATCAAGACAACAAGACGGTGATCCATCTTGAGCGATGAAAAATAAATGTGCACGCACCTCCACCTAAAACATCTGGTCAATCACATTCATGGATGACTGAGGATTGAACAGTTTGGCTGTAAAAATGTGTTAATTTTTTATCACTCACTGTGTCAAGTACACCTAAGAGATCTAAATACTCTTTTTGTTATGGAGGGAGATTACATGTTTCAACACTGCATTGTTTAATTTCTGTGCGGGTTTGAAGAAACTGGACTGAATAGACAAAAAAGGTCACTGATAAAACTTAACCCCACTCAAACAAATGTGGGCCTGAGTCAGCTGAGCTCCAACTGCAGCCAAAGGCTACGATGGTTGTTTCACTTAGATTAAGTCAACTGTGAAATATTGTCCCAGTCAGATTAAAGGTTAAGGTTAGGGTTAACATGAACACAAGCATGAATTCCGTTTGCGGTGAAAAGCAAGAAGCTGTTAAAAAATGACGTACTGCTGCTAATTATGGTGGAGTTTCAGGGTTCAAAGGTCAGTGGAATATCCCTGACCACAGACAGCTGGCGCGTCAGGCAAAGTTCCGACCGGAAGCAGAGGAGGCAAGCCTGAGCAGAACAAGGTCTCTTTCTCTCTGTCCAGCAACAAACACAGTCTGCTGGCACTAATAATGGGAAATAGTCTGCCAGGTCAGTGTGCTGAGGATGGCGGGCCAATGGAGTGTGCGTGTGTGTGTGTGTGTGTGTGTCAGAGAGAGACAGAGAGAGCACCAGTGTGCCAAATAGGCAAAAGGCTGAGACTGAATCATGACGGGTCTGCGTATGAATTTGCTCCACTCGTTGAAAGGAATGTGTTGGGTATCAATCTACGGGCCTCCATGTTTGACGAGGCTTTAATCAACAAACTAGGGTGTGAATTATCGCTGCATGTACCATGATTTGGTGTGTGTGCATGTCTGTGTGTGTGTGCGTGTGTGTGTGTGCGTGCGTGCGCAAAAAACACTCAACCACACTGGTGACAGACATATGCAGTAACACATGCACATACACTTATTCACCACCCAGATACAATTACACTCCTCACAACCCACACACATGGATACCTCCTGCTCACATACATGCACAACGTCATTTATATTCCATCAGCTTGGTCAAGACACGACATTTCTCGGTTTTGCTCAAAGAGCAAATGTAGATAGGTAAACAGTAGTGTATCTTGACACTATTTTAACATTACTGTACACAAGTGTAATGGTGCCCTAGAGTAAAGCTCAGAACCTCCAACTGTTCCCTGGTACCCCTTACAGAGTAGTCCAAGGCTCCTAAAATGATACTAGGGAGGAAATACAGAAAAGTATCAGCCACAGCCCTCTGAACCACGACAACATCTGTGACACCAAATGCGACTTACCTGAGCTGCTGTCCTGCTCAGGTTAGTAAAAAAAGTTGTGAATGATGATTCCTCTGGCTCTGCGGTCGTGCACCAGATCTCTGGCTCCCTACAGACAGATACCCACTGAGCCACTGGTTCTCACACCACGGCTGTCACTCTGAGTCACCGGCAGAATCTCAC
>OMPJ01010790.1:0-14029 GCA_900312935.1 Carapus acus
AAAAAGGCCTCAAAGCCGACGGCCAGTCGGACTGAGAACAGGTGAGCCAGTTCAAACACTCCAGTTTTATGTTTATTTCATGTTTATGCATATTTGAAAGACGTCCTATTGCATTTTTAATTATTTTTTTGTTGCTGTACAAATCAAAGATCCACTGCCTTGTTAGTTAGCGCGTCATTTTGTGATAGTAATCAGTCTGTCAGGACCTTTAACTCTCAAACTTTGGTCCAAGAAGTAACAACCCTGCACTTTAAAGGTTTGTTATTTATGTGTTGCATGTTAATAATGAATTAAATCCCCAACATTGCGAGCACTGAATAGATTTTTCATACTCAATCTCGAGTACACCAGTTTTGCAGATGCTTCCAAAAGATGATCTGTGTTGTATTTTTTTGCAACACACTTTCTGCTTGACACATACAGTACGTGCACTTTAACATATTGCGTACAACTGGAACAATTTATTAAAAATTATAGTAATTGTAAAATTTCCTCCACTCTTACCCAGAAAATGTCAAAATATATATTTAACCATTTCCATGGTTTGTAAAATTACCACAGACACAATCGGTAAATTTATTAAAGATTAAGTTATATTTAATCACCTTTTCTTCAGATTTTAATTTTAAAATTTATTACATTTCTTTTAATGAGTGAAAAGCATCACAGCCACTCCAGCTATTGTTCCTGTGCTGCTCAAGATGCAACAAAGTCTCTTTCAATTTTCATTGGAATGAAAAGTTAAGTGTGTTAACATCTCTCTGACGACATTTAGGAAATGAAAAGAACAGTTTCATCATAATGACGATTTAATTAAACACTGATGAAGAACATGGGATGGTTCCTTAACCTTTTCCAGACCTTTATTTCTGGATCTGTACACAAGGTATTAAAGTACAACAGAAAATACAAAATAATGTTTAACAAAAGGGGGAAAAACTCAACTGTTTATGTACAATTTTATAAACAATAAAGATAGCTTCTTGAACAATTATCATAGTGAGGGTTTTGATTGTCTATGATTACGGATATACATTTTTACGTTTTGTAGGTTTTTATTCAAAGACGTTTGTTTTCATCAAAGGACTCAAGTTTTCTGTCAAAACCGTAGCTGCTATTTTTTCCTTTTCGAAACTTCAAAACACAATACAAAATATAAAATAAATTTGTTTAGTGCTTGCTCGCACACACAAGTCTCATACCAGAGATATCGATAAAATATCACATTTTCGAGAGTTCACAGGTGGTGAAAAAAAAATCTACTTCTACTACTTAGATAATGGCCTTTACATTCGGACAGTTTTTCTGAGTCTTTGTACAAACCACAGGTGAAATAAATATCACTGCACTGCTAAAGCTAAAGGAGCTCGGAGGACCTACTGCGTGACGCACGTTGCATTCAAAGAAGACGTGGCTCCACACACACTCTGAGCAGCAGCCATCCCTTTACCATCCAGACCCAGATTAGACCACCATGTGTGGGCGGCGGCGGCGGGCCTTCTTTACGCCCTGCCCGCCCCGGGAAAATTAAACATGAACGTCTTTTACACATGGCTGCAGTTTTTGAACGCAAAATGCCGCAGAAACATCAATACTTCAGTCTTGGAGGGGGGCGGGTGTGGGGGGGGAGTAAAGCCGTTTTCAGTGGTACACTTGAGAAACAGAAAACAGCTGGCATGCGTGGTTCGTTTGGGTCCTGGAAATCTGGGTATCGTGTCGTGGGGTACGGGGAAAGAAAAAAATAATAAATCTGTAAAATGCAAAACCAAAAACCTCTGTACATATCTACAAATTATTGCCTTTTGACAAGGAATAAAATTAAAACATTTGTATCAACACAGATTCACAAGTGTAAGAGGTCAGTAAATAGACTTTAAAGGCTATTTGCTAAATATTTACATGAAATGCAGAAGTGAATATCTCCTCTGATGTCGGGGCTTTGCAAAATGACTCCATATTCAAACCGTCTCAACTATTGATGGTTTACTGGCAAGACTCTTGTGTAGCACTGGATCTATGGGCATGACAGAAACGACAATCTACTCCAGGAACAAACTAAATTATTCATCACAATGCATAGATAAATTAAGTAAACACTACTACTGCATCCAATCCACTCACATGACCAGCTCAACATTGTACAAAAGAACAAAACAAAACTGCTACAACATCCAAACTGATCTAGACACCGGCGAGCAGTTCACACAAGGCATTCTCCAGTCGGTACTGATTCAGCCAAGGCGGGCCCAGAAAAGCCGGCGGCTCTGAAAGAAACTCGTAATACTGCAATCGGGTTTCACCAAAAAAAACCCCACGTGCTCTGAAAACGGAGCGACTCGACTTAAGAAATGTTTCTGTTCTCTTCACTGCGACCGACACGACAGCTACGCTCGCGGCGGGACGTGGTGATCGTCAATCCGAAGGAGAGAGACTCGCAAAAGGAGACCGGACAAAATCCGAGAGAGGAACCGGCGGCGACCGTGACGTTACTCGTCGTGGTTTAGAGAAAGAGAGAGAGAAAAACTGATGGACTGATGAACGCAGGGGTGAAAACGGAACATCCGCACTCCTGTTTGGCCATTTTGAACCTGAAGGTAAACAACAGACTTTAAATAAATGTCCACAGGAAAAAAAACAGTAAAAAAAAAAAGAAAAAGACTCCAATTGGAGGGCCGTTGTAGCTGATATGCTCTTCACAGCTCCATGCTAGTGTTGTTCTTCATACGATATCGAGCCAGCTTTCCTTCAGGACCGCGGGTCACCATCCCTCAAACCAGTACCTGTAAACCAAACACTAATTTCTGGGGAAATAAAAAAAAAAAAAGAGCGAGAGTACCACTTTGGGGCCGGTGAGAGGGGAAATAACAAAAACAAAAAAAAAACAAAGCTAAAGGGCAGAGAAGTACGCAGGTTTTGGCAGCTGAAAATGGCAGGATAAAATAGCTTTAAAGAAGAAGTGATGATGTGCGAAGGGAGGAAGATACACAGCTCTCCTACTGCAGCCTTTGGGCCCCACTCGACATGGACGTTACACATCTCAAGATCGTCAAAACAAAAATAAAATAAATGGCTATATAAACTCTTGAGAGAAATCAAGATTTTAGTTCTATGATAGACATCACTGATGTCATATTACACAAAAATGAAAACAAAGTATATTCATATACATATATATATACCGATATATATATATATATATTTATATAATAGAATTTAAACAAATCAGATTCTCCAGTGAGGTCAGTCTTATGTACACGCAGATTAAAGGACTATTCCAAAGGGAAGAACAGGGACCGACGATGAGGAAGATCACTCTGACTGAAGTGCGGCTGTGTGCTGTGTGTGGTGCCGCGCGTGCGCGCCCAGAAAGCCGTTGGGCTCTCCGCTCCCGGCCAAGCTGCCGAAGTCCGTGACCGACACGGCCATTTTGGCAGCGGTGATCCGGTGGTGGTGCGACGTCGTCCGGCGCCCCTCAAAGTCAAGGTTGCCCACCGAGACGTCGTTGATGAACGAGTCGGGCAGCGCCATCTTGAGTCTCTTGGACGGCCGCTCGCAGTCCTTGTTGACGCACACGCCCCCCAGCTGGCCCAGGTCCGAGTGGTAGAACCCGGCGTCCAGCATGTTGAGGCAGTCGGGGTCGGAGCCGTTGGAGGGGAAGCCGAGGGACTCCTCGTGGTTGAGCGAGCCGCGGTGGAGGCTCTCCAGCGGGGGGAAGCTGTAGGAATC
This sequence comes from Carapus acus, assembly GCA_900312935.1. Classification (NCBI taxonomy): domain Eukaryota; kingdom Metazoa; phylum Chordata; class Actinopteri; order Ophidiiformes; family Carapidae; genus Carapus; species Carapus acus. The sequence continues at coordinate 3,727 of OMPJ01010790.1, forward strand.
CAGGCAACTCACCTCGGCCGGGCTGCAGACCGTGGCCACCGTGTTGCTCAAGGCTGCGGAGAAGCAGGGGAGACACAGAGTGAGCGCCGCAGGTAATGAGGGCGCCCCCGTGTGGCCGAAGGAGGAGGTGCGGCCGACTCGTTGCTCACCTGTGAGGTCGCTGGCAGTGATGGAGTTGAGCAGGCTGAGCTGCTGGTCCGTGGCCGACTCTATCCGGCCCCCGCCTCCGGCCCCCGAGCACACTGAGGACGAGCTGTCCATGGCCAGTCCCTCCGCTTCGTCCACCAGCCGGTCCATCAGGTCCCTGCATCCACAGAAATAAGGTTTACCATCTCATACAAAAGCTGTTTTTCATTAGCCGGTTAGCCAGAATTTAGCAAAAGCTATCAAAGGTGACAGGGGATGCCGTCCGCCGTGTTTACTCACGTGACGCCGGGGTAGCTGCTGTACTTCTTCTTCCCAAAGCGATTCTGCTGGACGAAGAAGTCGAAGCGCTCCGACTTCTTCCACATGTAGTAAAAGGCCACGCACTCCGCTACTGTTCGTGTTGTAACCTGAGGAGGAGACATGGAGAGGAAGGTGAGAGGTGGATTTCTGTGTGTGTTTTTACACTGGTGTGACTGGGACACGATCCAACACCTACTTTGTGTTTCTGGATGAGGTGAAAGTTCTTGTCGTACATCTGTAGTGCGTGCTCAAAGTTTTTACATTCCTCTTCAGACCAGGGTGGCGATTTTTCTGCGGTGACAACACAAGAATATTGAGATTAGGAACAATGGAAGGATGTGAGAGAAAAGGAGGGAAACACATGCATCACTGTCACGAGAAATGTACTAAATGACAGCTGACGAAGACAAAGAGACGGAGGGGGAGATTGAGGAAGAGAGACAGAGATATTTGTGGAGGCAGCCCGCATAGATTCATGATGTTCCAAAACACTGGGAATCAATTCTGTGCGTCCACTTTAGCATTTGTTTCTACGCCTCTGCTGCGTCAATATATGCGAAGGAATTCCAGATATTTCAGGAATCAACAACCTAAACAATAGCGACAAGTGATCCACACGGTACCAAAAAAAGAGAGGCTTTGTTATGTACTTTTTTTTTTTTACCTTTTGAGGTCTTTAAACAGTTGCAGTATCTCTCCAGTGCTTCACGAGTGTTGTAGTTGCACTTGACGAGCTCTCGCAAAGCCTGCGACAGTTGGAGAAATATTCCATTTGTCATTTGAGCGAAGAAATTAAACTAAGCAGGCGTTCGCCAATGTGTGGTGCCACGTCGTGGCCTCATCTCTGCCCAAAACTTCAACGACAGATGAGCAAATGTTCCCGTTCACCTGTTCGTTGTCTCGGATGTGCGGTCCCGACTTGTCGCCGCCCGACTTCACGCCCGTCGTCCGGCATAGAACCTCAGACAGGAAACTCTTCACCTTGTTTTCTGGCATTGAACCTGGGCTCCATAGAAGCTCATCCTCATCTTCATACACTGCATGATGGAAGACACACCGTCATTTGATTGCATCACTGATTCCTGGTTAGTCAAAACAAATTCTGAAGCTAACTCACACACAAAAACACATGTTTGATGAAGCCTAACAAATACAGGACAGCATCTACAAGCTAAAAATGGAAATAATGCAACAGTCCAGTCACCTTTCTCTCCATCTTTGTAGTGGCAGAGGGAAGAGGGGACCTCCGCTTGGTATTGCGCTCCAACCATTATTTCCTGAGAGGAACCCAACACAGAGAATATAGAAAATACGCTTTTATGTTTATTTTATCCATGTATTGAAATGCTCAAGTTTAATTTTTGGACTTAATCACTCTTTATACAACAGAGAAAGAAAGTTGGCATCATTTTGTAGTCAAATGCGACCAAATAAAAACAAACAAACAACCAAACAAAAAAAAACAGGGAATACAAAAAATCCCTAAGGTACTTTGATTTTCCTGCATAAGTTATTCCAAAATGAGTGTGTGCAAACACACCTTTCTGGAGTCCTCTGGGCTTGGGCCGTCCTCATCACACTCTGACTCTTTGTCTCCATCCGATATCGCGTTGGCTATCAAGGTGACGGGAGGGGACAACAAATGACAAGTAAATCTGACTGCATTAGATGTCATAGCTTAATTAGCGACTGCAACATTTGACGAGGGAATTTAGACTTGGCTCATGTCACACCCCTACAATAAACAATATCTATAGTGGTTACTTACATCGGAGCGTCCTTGGAAAGAAATCAGTGGCTTCGTGCGAGGTGACAGAGGGGGTGAGGTCATCAGCTGAGGACTGGGTCTCCTCCTCATAGTCACCAGACAGCAGATCTTTCGCTATCTCCTCCTGTACAGGAAGAACGGTTCCCTCTATTACACACTAAACCCTGGTATTTCAGCAAACTGCAGCAGGTCATATAAATTACTCATAACGCAGTGTAATCAAGCTCAACAGTACTATTGTAACGCTAATTTACCTTGTCCAGCGTCATATCTGGCAGCTCGTCAGTCAGGTCTCCTGAGGAACTGTCTATACTGGAGCCAGCAGAGGCCTCGTATCGATATATGGCCAGCAGCTCCTCCAGAGGCATGTTTCCCTCCTGATGAGACAGGGGGAGCATGAAAATGCACATTAGCTGCGACGAGAATCATGATTCCTAAACTTTACATATCCCAAACTTGAAAAAAATACAACAATTGACCAAGTGACAAACACATTTTAGTGGTAGTGATAAAAAACAAGGACACTCGTAACAAATATTAATTTCAGAAATCATCATTATCATTAATTGTACCGACTATACATCCATCACCAAACAAAACATGTGAAATTTGAGGACAGGTCAAAGATTGAGTCTTCATATTGTTAACAGATGCAGATTGATCAATTGCATTGATTAGCCACAAATCTGTTACCTTAAGTTATTTAGAGGGTCAGTGCAAGTACTGTCTGCATTTCAAGTCTACGCATTCTATAAACACAAATTTCAATCATTCTGCTAATTTTGAAAATGTGGCCTAAGTATGGGCAGAAGTTATTTTCAAATATCACTCCAAACGTTTGTAAAAGAGAGAATTTACTGCAGTTACCTTTTCCAAATCTGCAATCTCGGACCTGAAGTTTCCTCCTCCCTCTTGAGACTCTTCCTCCTCCAGGGTTCTCTCATCGTCATATTCATGAACTAACATCTCTGCTGTAGGGTCAAAGTCATGATCCTCTGATGATAAAGAGCCAACTATAAAAGGAGAATGAAAGAAATTAACACATCTCCTCGACGCAAGATACAGAAAGTGTTTTTTCTACGAGCAAGAGACAACAACACATTTGCATCTGCGGGCATTATTTTCATCTGTAAATCGGGCAATTAGCCCTGGACGCATTATTCACATACTACGATAACCACGGTGAACACGATTCATCTTCGTACAAAATAATAAATCCAATACATCATCTCACCTGGACTCGAACTCCCCACGGAAGCCTGCAAAGGAACGAGAAGGAGGATGAGAGGATGCAAAAGTGCCGTTAACCTCGACGAAACCGAGTGGTCACTTCGGAATGTAGCGAGTGGACAGCGGAGAAATTACGGCAAGTGGCCCGGGAACAGTGTCGCTAAACGGGCCATCGCGCTCACCGTTACCGTTACAAGAGCAAGCGGCTGACGTTCGAAGAGCGGCGCGGGAAGGATGGGGAAAACTGCTTGATCGGGGTTTAATTAGGATATTACATATACACATTACCTCGAATATGCATTTATTGACGCTCTCTACCGGGAGAAGTACATTTTAAGCGGTGTCGGCTTCTCAGTCGAAGCTAGCAATCCGGAGAGCTAACAGCAAAGCCTAGCGTCAGGCGTCGGAAAAGGTAAACACCAATTTCGTTTGCGCGGCACAGAAATCGTCGACTGTCGGGTCAACTTTTCAACCACAATGTCACGAGTCCGGCTCGAAAAACAAAAAACAAATTTCCATTCATTCTAAAAGCGGCGCGATATTTTGCTCCGTTTAAACAGAGCGCTAGCGTTAATTTTTACGTATCAATTTACAGAGCCGCTACACCGAGGCAGCTGAGAGCGAAGGCGCAGCGGCCTGGTAGTGAAGGATCAATCCACACATTCAAGCATATTATTGAGGGATAAACGCCATAATTTTCGCATGAAACACGCTACATATGTGGCAAAAACTCTAATCAACCCAATCGATAACATACAAATGATACATACAGGCCACAAAATTTAAAAATATCGATTTAAGATCGATTGCTTCTCCCCTGTTTTCCCTCTTACCTCCGCCATATTGGTACCTTTAGCTAATGAGCTCGTTCCAGCGCAGTACCCGGATGGAGGCTCGCAGCCAATCAGGGGGCCAAGATGCTGTTCCAGTCGTGACGTCATTCAAATCTACCTCTGCTCAAATGGGAAATCATGGAGGGATGAGAGGCCAAGGTGTCCACATCTCCGCGGCAGGGATCACTCTTTCCCCGATGCTGCTTTCCCCAAAACTATGGAGCGATTATCAGTCATCACTTGTAAATGTATATGTCCCTGGCGGTTTAATGGAGAGTGGCAGACCGTGAGCGAACGTCGTATTTTTACATTTACATCTTTAAAGCGATAGGCCCAGTCATAGGTGAGAAGTATTGACTAAATTGTAGTAATTTGTAAAATAAATGTGATTTTAAATTGATTTTACTCACAGGCTACTTTTCTTTTCCTCTTCATTTTATTTTACTGACATTTCACCCTGCAACAATGTGCATTTTACCAGTTTTGGCCATTTTGTCTGTTTTGTTTCTACAAAGTAACAAAAACAAAGGATGATGCAAGGCAAAAGGTGATGCAAAAAGTGTCAAGCTTGTTTGCACATTCAAGTAACATGTTTAGTATCTCAAACGGCTTCAAAGGCCCACCTCAAAACCCTTGACACACATCGGGGAGAACGAAAAGATGTATTCCCGAAAATTAAAATGCCTCACAAAGAGGTTAAAACACATGGGTGAGACAAAGCACCCAAAAAAAAAACTCCCTTAAACAGCGGCGTGTACAAGAAATCAGTTTAACACAATGGACATAATGAAAATAATACAACACAAAATATCCCAGTAGTTGTGATCGTTATGCTTTGTGGATGACGGATCTGTATCATTAAACAACGAAAATGGCTGGAGCTGTTGATTCATGTCAAACCATGACAAAACATAGTAATGCACAATTTAAGATGCCCATTATTTTGTCAGCAGTTGATTTCATTTTTTCGTGATTGAATAATGATCACAACTGTGGTCAAAAAGTCCAAACGAATGACATTCGGATAGCTCCAGTGCGATGGTGCTGGAGGAACGCTGAGCGGTGCTCAGCATCCTCCTGTAAAGCCGCTACGTGCGTGAGTCACACAGCAGGTCTGTGCGCATTTCGGCCAGCAGGGGGCAGCAAATCCCCTCAAACACACCGGGAGACTATGCAAGCTCTCATCACACACACACCGTGATCCCCCTGCGGCTGCACAGTTCTTCTCCTCATTTGCAGTCATCTGACGTACAGTCGACATGGAAACACTGATATTTAAGATTTAATGGAATATTTGAGCAATGTAATGATGAAACATTTCAGATATCTACAGAATGAGAGAGGGGACGGTGGACAGCAGCAGATGCTGCCTCCACTCGGCAGCATGCAAAGACATGACAGTCCCTCTGAGTCGTCTCCATGCTGCTCCAACAACAGCTGAGACACGCAGACGAAGAATTGAGTAACTTAATTCTGCTTTGGCGTCAGCGAGTTCTCAGTTGCTGGTAAAATGCACGCGACTGGGAACAAAAGTCTCCAACGCACAGATATAAACACAAAAGGCACTTCTGGCTGTGACACATACGCGCGGCCTGATTGACCATACGCACAGCAGGCTGAGTCACGGTAGCCTGTGGGCGTTCAATCCCTCTGTTTAATCGCCACAAAAATAAAGGTTAAAAGTTGTTTTGACATTTTCCCATTTACTCCTCAGTGCAGCAAACTTACTCAAACTTGTCGCAGCTGCACGGCAGCGATGTTTATCAAACAGAGTTCCCCCGGAGAGCGTAGGAGCCGCCGCACGTGGGTTAAGCTTGGAGAACCTGATAAACAAATGAGTCAGTGTGCAGGAGGGTTCAGAGGCCCAGATCCCCAGCCCCCATCCTACTTAAAGAAGTTTGCCTCGTCTTTTACGTCAGAGGTGATGGTGTATGACAATGTTACGCGTCTATCTCAAAGCTCATTTTCTGACCCTGGTCGCGGCCGCCATGATGCTCACTGCAGCACAACAATGGAGACAAGGGGTGGTGGGCCCTGGGCTCACCTGTGAAAACGCAGCGGGTCAACAAGTTATCCTGTGACGTGGGTTGCAGGGAGGCAGGGATCACAAAGTCACCGTCCATTGTTTCAGCGCCAGGCGGATGTGGCCTATTATTCCTGGCACACACCTACTCTGGTTTTGCAACTGTCCAGCTGCTGCCCACACGGCCAACGCACCACAAAGGGAGCTGAAGGCAGGAAATACTGTGTCATCGCAGATAATGTCCAAGCCATTTTCTAACTGTTTGAGGACGATAGCACACGATAATTGCATCTTTCTTGATTCACGATTTGTGCATGGTGCTCGTGGGAGGAGATGAGCCGGGGTTAGCGGTGAAAATTCTGTCCTTTGTTTGTTTAACCCTTGGCTGCACAACCTACCAATACCTCTACACTCTTCCACGAGGAGGGTCGTTTTTGACCCCAGTTAAAATATTCAAAATATTGAGAATTTTCCCAAAATGAATGAAAACATAAATCCAGAAAAATATTGCCTCATGTCACAAACATATTTAATGAGGAATACCTGCAATATGAATATATTTCCATTTCTCTTTATAAAGATTTTGAATAATTACAACCCCAAAAATTAATTGGGGTCAAAAATGACCCCAATTAAAATTCTCAAAATATTGATAATTTTCTCAAAATGAATGAAAACATACATAAGTAAAATGTTGCCTCATGTCACAAACATGTTTAATGAGGAATACATGGAATATGAATGTATTACAAATGAAGATTTTGAGGAATAATAACAGCAGGGGTCATTTTGAACTGCAGGTAAAATTCTCAAAATATTAACAATTTTCTCAAAATGAATGAAAATATGAATTAAGAAAAATATTTCCTTATGTAACAAACATGTTTAATGGGGAATACATGGAATGTGAATATATCAAAAAAATTCTATGCAAAGATTTTGAAGAATAACAACCCTGGGGGTCATTTTTGACCCCATGTGTGCATCGAAGGGTTAAAAGGTTAAATTAACTGTTGCACATAAGAGCCAAGGCCCTGCAAAGACTCAATCTCATTCACAGACTCAGAGAGGCTTTTGTTTTTGTTGTCTTTTGGGCCATTAACATGACAGCATGGTCGCCATGAAGCCAGGTAGCTTCTCGCACGGGCGCCAACGATTGATGGCATCATGAACCTGATCACTGCGACATCACTTGGGGTGTGTGGGCCAATCTGGGGGCAGCCCGGTCATGAGGTCATGGATTTTGATGAAACAGGTAAAAAAAAATCTATGTCAAGGAGAAAATGGAATGCTGAAGAAAAAGAAGTGATTGCCTGCATATGCACATAGTTATGTTCTGTAAGTGATGTAATGACGATGAAATGACATGAGACATCTATAATATCACATATACTGTTACTACAGCAGCAATAGTACTTAGGTAACAACTACATTTACTGCCCATGCAACATCCCGTTTAACGCCGCCACCAGGTGGCGATGTGCGCCAATTCTGCCTCCCTCATGACTCAGCTTTGACATTTCTCTGTCTCTGGTCTCACTCTGCTCCAAGCATCTCCTGCCAGGCCAACGCAGTGAATCTACCACAGCTTCTGTCTTCATCGGCTCTGAATCACACACGCACAAACACACCACTCCAACGTGTGTAACAGCACACAAGTGTGTACCAACACTGCACTAATGTCCACCTAGGCATCACCAAATGTTCAGCCGGAGCGGCGAGGAGGAAAAAAAACAAGCCGGTGTTTGTTTGTTGATGACACATGTAATCAGGATGCTGTGTTGCCGCTTGGACTGATGTCATGTTTACAGCAGATCTGTGCGGCTTTAAGGATTAATAAATAACAACACTATGCACACTCATCGTGCTCAGAGTACATGATATGAGTGTGATGCAGAATGGTTGAGAAATTGGAAAGAACAGAGAGATCTCAGAGAGATGCCTTGAGGGGAGGATAAAGCTTGGAGCACACTTTGCCACGATATGTTGCACTAAACATGTCGGTGTTCACACACAGTGACATTTGAAAGGACGTAATTGTGAATGAACCGTTTGTAACCTCATTAGCACCAGAAAACAGGTATTGATCGCCATGACGACAGCCAGATAACCACAGATTTTGCCTCTTGGCCTCCTTGATATCGAATGATTACCTGAATTTAATTCACTTTAGCAATCAGTCCTGGAAACTGTGTAATTGCAATACTTGCAACAACATTTGCGTTATTGCAAGTATTCATCCCTTTTATTTGATGCTAAGCCGTAACTATGTTTGTAATAACCTGGATTACAAATTTTCCCCAGCTAAAGAAATGCAGTGGCGGGAAATACGGGTTCATTCTTTTCACCCTAGTCCTCCGTTGTGCGTGACTGTGTGTGTGTGTGAGTGTGTGAGGAGTGTGTTGTTGCTGAAGATGCATTAGCAGCCGCAGCAGCAGCAGCAGCATGTGTCCAGACTCTTAATGGCCGCAGTGAATGCTGCGTCTAAGAGAAAGTGTATTTCTAAAAGTCTGTCAGTGCAAATGTGGGTCAGAAACATTCCAGATTTCAGAAAGAGTCTGGGAGAAAAAACAAACAAACACAAAAAACTAATTTGTACAACATAAACTAATGCTTGCACATATGTAACCGCTAATACTGGAATTATAAAACAACTGCAGTGGGGTGATATGAGGATATGAAGTATTTGCGATGCAGTCTTTGAGGATTTTGTAGTATTTGAAGGCTGCAGCTCAAAGTGTCTCTTTATCAGTCTTACATGCAGCAGTATCACGGCTTACCTCTGTATTTTCTTTCTTTCTCTCTATCTTTTTTCCTTTTTTTTTTATGAAACACCTGATTCAGTATTAAACACATCAAGTGATTCCTGAGCGCTTTTTCATTAGCGCCTCACCGTGAGCCGCCGCGTAGCGCCGCTTAACGCTGCTCCACTCAGCTGGACGTCCATCAGGTGACGCTGTCTCTGGGTGGACGGAGGCCATGGTGGACCCGCTGCTCTGTGATTCATCAGCAAACACACACTGAGCCGGCAGAGTGGTCTGAGGAGAGACAGAGTACATCAACTGGGGTCAGAGAGGTGAAGGACGGGATGGGGAGAGGCTAGCTAGCTAGCTCAGGTTAAAGTTAGGCTAGTGGGCTGGTGATGTTCTGCTGTGGGAGGGTTGTAGCTGGGTTATTTTTCTTTTCTTTTTTGTGTGTGTGTGGCCGAAACATGTGTCGGGAAACGTTGGCCGAGATGGTGAAAGTCGGCCTCGGTTCCCCTCATTTCTCAGCAGGGCCGACTCGCTTCATTGCCGAGGAACAGCGAGTGGGCCGTTTCCTCTCTTTCAGCATTCAGACGCAGTCGGCGTGTAGGTGTCTGTTTATATCCGGAACTTGCGTCAGCGCGTGCACGTGATGCCTTTTTTTTCCTCTCTCCCTCTCCCTCTCTCTCTCTCTCTTTATTTCTCTCCTTCCCTGCGGCGATTACTCCAGTCAACGATATTTATACAAGCGGGGACTGACTGCGTGCGTGTGAGCAGGAGACGTGAGATGCCAATCCGAGAAAAGTCTCAGCGTTAGAAATGTGTGCTTGAAATGAACTCTTGAGAAGCTCTTGATGAGGAATTCCACAAGGATATGATAGGAAAATTTGCAAAATAAAAGCTTGAGCGCTCGCTGCTGAGTCATAATCCACGTGACATAATTCTGATTCTGCACCTTAAGGAGGTGGAACGTTCTCCAGGAGCTTCGAGGCTTCTTCTGATTCCTTTTGTGCCGGCCGAGGACGCCACGCGATGACCAACGCGCCGGCTGCGAAGGGCAGAAACAGCTGTGCTGCCACGGCTGAGAGGCTCCTCATGACGAGACATGTGGGTGATTCTGTCGCCATGGAAACCAAAGACAAAATCGCGAGAACAATTTGTGAAGACGCGGAGCAGCGCGTCGAAAACGTGGAGAAACCCTGGCGTTTCCGAGCGCGGTTGTGGCAGGTTGTCGGCCCTGGGCCGTGCAGAGACGTTC
>OMPJ01010791.1:0-15338 GCA_900312935.1 Carapus acus
AACAAAAAAAAAAAAAAAAAAAAAAAAAAAAAAAAAAAAAAAAAAAAATGTTTTGCAATGAGACAAAAAAAAATTGACTGGACTTTTTTGGCAGCAGAGGAGAGATCCACTCTAATCAACAAGCAGAGCAAAAATAACACGTCAGATTTTCTCCTGCAATCCCATGTTAAACGACATCTTTCAACAGTTGCCAGCAAACTCTGACACACACGAAGCATTTTTGTGTGCAGATTCATTGCAAATCACCGATAAACGCAAGTACAGAATTCTATTTCACAGCCGTGTTACAAGAATGCACCTGCAAATCACTCGGAGTGCCAACAGTCATGTGTAGTCGTTTCCTCGATATTTTCTAATTCCAGTTAAGAATTAAAAATGCTGCAATGATGATAAAGCTGCAACCTATTTTGCAGCCTTTGCTTATTTGCATAATATCACAGGAGGCCTTTGATTCAGACGCAGACTCTCCAACTAAGCGACAACAGTTATTAAATTTGGAGAGTAATTTATTGACGCTGAACATGAAAGAGCTGAGAAATGGGGGAAAATGCCAGACGCCGCATATAGTTGGATCAAACTTTAACCAAACGCTGAGATAGTGGCTCTTTTCGAGGGCACAGTGCCGCCGTGTGCGGACATGTGCAGACATGCCTGATACAGGGATCAGAAGGGGAAACACACGGCGAGAGAAAGAGAGAGAGGAGAGGTGCATCATATCACCAACCAGGTTCGGAGATCAAGGACAGGAGAGAGAGGGGGAGAGAGAGGGAGAGAGAGGGAGAGTGATGGGGGGAGATGAGTGTGTATATGTGGGGTAATAAGCACTAAGGTGTGGAGTGCAGCAATAAATCCCTGGATATTATTCATCTCATCATGTCCAACACACCTAGCAGCTCCCCCGGTGGCTGTTTGATCGTGGACTGTATGCGAGTGTGTAACCAGGACGTGCATGTGCTGCTAAATTCAACAACAAACGGTTTCAAAGAGGCCAGGATGACGAAAACCTCTTTGACTGTTAATGTGGAACACAAAATATTTGACTGTTCATGTGCGAGGCTTTGGCTCTGACAACACGTGGGCCGGGCGGGCGCACACGTCGCTCACGCAGCATCCAAGAAAAGCATTCCAGCTGGGGAAACACATTCCTGTTTGCTTCCCATTATTTCTCTGGTATTGACTGTTTATCAATCCATTCTTGATCTCCTGACCCATGTCAACAGAAACTGGATGCATTAAGTCAAAGTCAGACCATTACATCACTGGTATGGACGAGGCGGGTCAATATTGTCAGAGTGAACAGCCTTCACCAATCAGGCTAAAGGGGCTAACTGGTCCTAGGTTCCCTCTCCGTTCTACGTGATGGGCCTGTTGGAAAAATGCCACCAGGATTATTTGAGTCACTGTGAAAACGAGATCCTCACTTTTCAACGATATAGTACGATGGTGTGTTTGAGTTGTAAAGGCCAAGCTAGGGCAAATATAAGTTGAGCTTGGCTTTTGGCTCCACTGTTAGAACAAATTTAAGGTGTTACAGTATTGCTCATTTGCAAAGCAGTTTAACATGTCTGACCGGATTTTGGATGAGCAGAGAGATTAACTAATGCCTATTACAGATCAAACATCTACCCAAAACACTGCTGCACATACAGGGTTGTTACTACCAATAAAAATTGTCACTTTCAAGTACTGGTAGCTGTGAATACATTTACTATTCTTGCCTGGCAAACACTGCTGTGTGGGCCATGTTTTACAGACCTAATCTAGACAGAGGCATTTCTGTATGGACTGATCCAAATCAAGACAACACTGACAGACTTGCTCATATCTAATGAGATTGAAAGAATGCCATCTCACAATGATCTTCGGTTAGAGCATATTTTACAAATGTCTAAATAATTTGACCATTCATCCATCAGTCAGTCAATCTACTGAGGCTTGCATCTGTCTTGGATGGACCAGTCAGACGCGGGGATGTTTCCACCTCTTACTTATGACTGTGCAATGATAGACTGACTTAACCTTACCAGCTATTTCACAATGCTACATCATCACAGTGAAATATGAAAAACTGCACAATAATGTGGACCTGTTACTGTCCAGCAGTGGCTCTCTCTGGCTGAATGCTCAGGACCAAGGCAGCAGCACTCTATGATTGCAGAGAAATACTTAGAAAACAGTAGTAATTTCACCACCCTTATTTCTGTTTTGTTGTTGTCCCTTGAGCTGCTACGGATATAAATTTTCAGAACCAATGGATCAATTAGTGTGCCTGCTGTCCTACCTGCAAAAACAAACTAACTAACTACATGAGGATTCATTTTAAAGTACAAATTTGTTGTCATGTTTGAGGAATGTTCTTGCAGAAACAGGAGGGCCACGAGTGTTGTGATTAACCTTCAGTGCAAAGATCAGGCCGTGGGGGGGGCCTGCCGGCAGCATGGGCCCCTACTGTGACTGTGCCAGCCAGCCAGCAGCTGCCTCTCCCCCAAAGCTGGTGCTACCAAACTGGGACTGGCGTGCAGTGATCTTGCCTGGAAACTTCTTTTTCTAAACGTTACAAGAAGATATACAAACGTCCTTGTGTGCACACCTCATTTATGACAGCATTTATCTCAGCCTTAGGGAAAGATACAGTTTTTTCACAGGTATGATTACAAGTATAACTTTGACAGTGTGTTTTCCAACTACAGCCTATAGAATAACCTACACAGCAGCCAACACATCAGTCTACACACATCAGTAAAATATTATTTGTGCTAACTTGTCAGTCCTCACTATTGTAACCATAAAGCCTTCAGATGCAACATGTCCAGACAAGGGATTACTAACAAAACCAATTATTCTGCCACAGTATGTATGTATGTATGTATGTATGGTCAACATGATTTTTAACACATACAATGAGTCGATCATGACATTTCTGCTTATTCCTTTCAGGCCAGGATCCTATTCTATTAAAAAATCATTTTCTGGGCTCCTCAGCAACTATCCAGCTAACAATTGAAAAAATCAGGTCAAATTCAACTATTAATTAAGTTCTGGAAGCTGTTATTGTGGGCTAAGCCTCACTCTCAGTGGGACTGTTCCCAATGATCGCAAAATTAGATTCACAAGTCAAAGGAGGACCTGCACTGCATCATAAGAGCATTTTCCGTTTCTCTTCATCGCCTTTCCCCCTTGTACAGGTGTAAAGGAAAGAAAGTGATTTTCGCAATTTTAGAACGTGCATGATTTTAAGTTGTTGGCATTTCCAAGAGGTGTACCAAGACAATGGCACACTGACTGGGCACAATATGAAATGGCAAGCAAACCGATTTCTGCACTTTCACACGAAGGTTAGTTACTGTTTACATTGTGTGCAGGTCAGGTGTTGCGCTGTGTTGAATAATTTTGATCAAAACTCATCTTAACCGCAGGCAAACCAATTTCAATGATAAATCACATAGCGGGGGCGAGGCGGTAGTGGGTGGAAGATGTTGGTAGAGTAACGTTAGCCGGGCGAGCCACGTTAGCCTCCATTAGCCACAAGCTCGTCAACATCAAACATGTTCCAGCGAGCGGCGTCGCTCCGGGAATAAAGCGAAGGAACACCACACATGGGGAACATAACAAAGAGTGCAAACACGCCCCAGCGACGCAACGACTCTCTACCTGCTGCGCACGACAACAACAACAACAACAAAAACAATGCGTTGAGTTGCTTTGTGTTATTGCCGCGACTTCATTCCTCTCGCCTGCTGAACCAAGTCCAACAAGGAAATTAGCCATATTAGCTGCGAAAACATTAGCGGCTAGCAGGCGAGCCTGACCGGGCTAACTGCGAACACAACGGGGATCACCTCCTCTCCGCCGGGGCCGCGGCTCCTTTCCTCCTCAGGCCGGCGGCACGGCAGCGGTCTCGGGCTGAGCGTGCGGGGTTTGTCGGGACTTGTTACGGATGTTTCCTGTTGGTAGCGCTGCAGCAGCTCGGGTGATTCCTCCGCTGCTCCCCTGCCTTTGGTGCCCGTGAATGGTTCTTGGACACCGGATGTACTAGCGCGGCACCGCCCGCTTCGCCCGGCACACTTCCAGGTCACAGCCCGTGTTTATTTCCACGCAGCGGAACAAAAACACGCACGGACTCCGCTTCTACACTCAGGCTAACGGGCGCCGTGTGCAACAGCTGATCGCTGAAACTACCGAAAGCACAGTGAATAGTTGGGATGATGAGCTTAGAGCGCCCTTCCTTTAGAGTAGTGATGATGGGGCCACATTCGTTCTTTGAGTCTCATCCACCTGGAATTTCAATCAAATTGTCAGAAAATTACCAATATTACAATTTTTCATATCAACAGCCAATTTAAAATCCCTTGTTTTCACCAACTATGATGGCGTTGTCCAAACCAAGATGCCTGTCATGCACCTCATTTTTACTGTACATTTCTTGTGTGCACACAGCACAGGCTTTATCGCTTTTATAATATCAAAATACAGAATCACATGATTCATTCGTGGCTATAGTCGTTTGTGCCTTCAACATTGGTATGATCTATGTTATCTAATTTTTTTCTTTCTAACATCTGACTGTGGTCAGCTACATATCGACAAATGCCCTTAGAACTGTAGAACAAATGTTTATTTTTTTTTTTTTTGCATTACCTTCTGATAGTTAGGAGACATCACAGCTTTAAGCCCCCATAATGACATCAGAAATATTTTATGGTTTCCTACCTCAATGGCGATCAAATTGAAATGCCAGGCCCCATGAAAAGAACCCTAAAAAATGAATCCTGTAACCTTCACCGATCTCTACAACACGATCCCTCCTTAGGTTGTGTATACATTAATCTAAACAAACATATCACAGAGCTGTGATCCCGGGAGAAGACACTCCTCCTTATCAGTCATCACAGTTCAGGGAGACAATCATGAGGATGCATTGCGTGTCACGTTCCTCCACTCAAAGACACCCTCTGGAATATTGGAGCATTAAATGAAAATGAGGGTTGGAGCTCCAATCCTGCTGCTACCAGGTCCTGATTAAACTCTCAAGGACGGCACACTGGGCTGGTGGCGGCGGTGCAGATGATGGACAGGGTGAGGAGCAGAGCACACAGCGGCTCCTTAGTCGGCGTCTCCCTGATGGCCTAATGTCCATATGTTAATTTTAAGGGCAAAAAGAAAGAACAGACGCAACTGCGGCACGCAGTATATACGACATCACCTTTACACGCAATCAAAGCTGTTGCATCTGCCCCTTTATTGTTATGGATTTGTCACAATATGAACTGTATATACCAGATGTGAAATTCAATCAAAGAAAAGTGAAATGAAAACAAAAGGTAAAAACAAGACTTGACTACATTCATAATTAACCAATCAATTTATTTTGTACATCTACCTGTATAATAATATCAGGAAAATGTGCACTAATGCAAAGTGGTTACAAAAATAAGACACATTCTTACGCAAATATGACATGACAAAACTACACTTAGAAAGGTAGGATAAGAAAATAAGGGACAGTGTTGGATGAATAGTCTGTGCAGTTGTCTTTGCTCAGTCAATTATGAAAAGTCTGTGTATAACTGTGACATTTAGCAGTAAGGTGTATGATTAGTTCAAGTACTGTACATGTGTACATACATGCCACAAGAATTGTACATGTGCAGTAAACAATTTTTGCCTTTCTGAAAGAATGTGGGCCTCGGAGTTTAAGGAGAAAGAACTCTTACAAGCTATTGTCTAACACAGTATATCTAGAAACTCGGGAAAAATGTACAATCAATGTGACTCAGGTACATACATCATTATATAAAATACCAACAAAGAAATTACTGCATTTCCTCAGGCCTCATTCCTGTAACATCACTTTCATCATTTTGTAACAGCTCCAGTCTGTAACCCTGTATACATTTTGTGTTTTTACACAACTTTGACTGTCCATAAATATGAGTTGTGGGGTTTAACTGTAATAATGTGCCAATACTATTTTTGAAATTGACATTTTAAGTAGTGGTTTTCTGCTAAAATCTGCCTTGTACAACTGTACAACGCATTTTAGTGCATTAAACATGATCTGACATGCATCCATCAACATAAATTGTTAGTGGAGTTGACTGGTTTACAACGTCTATCTTCAATGGTAAACTATAGCTAAAGTCTCACTTGGTCAGTACCCAAGTGTTAGCACTCAATGAGCCAAGAACATAAATATCTCCCACTGAGATGAAGCAGGATTTCAAAATAATATCGCCAACCGAAGCATGGCTGGGTACCTGCTTGGAATCATATCTCTAAGTCGAGAATATAAAAGAAAGAAGCAAAGGAAAAACTGTGCAACAGTGGTAGCATGTTATATCAAATAACTGTACAAGTTCAAGAGAGATAACCTCAATAAAAAGACAGAAAGGGACGGATGTATGTCGCAGTTGTCCTGGTTCAACATTGTCCTCTCAGTTCCTGGTCAAGAGGTAAAATGTTCAAAAAGGCAGTTGGGGGTCCTCCAAAGTCTCCCTTTTTCTTAAGCTATTGCCTTTGCCTCCGGCAGGAACGCCTCCCAAAACTTCACAAGCTGAAATACAAATGGGGAAAGCATATTTACACCAGTTGTGAGCTTTGCTGGTCAATGGCATTTCAACTTGTGGAGTATCTGGCGTGATAGAATGGTGAGTGTTGAACTGTACCCGTTGCTGGGACTGCAGCATTGACTCCAAATACTTGATTATGTGGGTCTTGAAGTCTTTGGCTTTGTCTTTCTGTAAAGATAAACATGATGTTGGGCATGAGAAGAATTGCCGGTGAGACGCTGACACTGCATGAGGGTCAAACAGGGCATGTGTGTGGGTCTACCTCAAACCTCAGCACCTCCTTCCGCACGGTCATGGCGATCCTGTCAAAGTCCCTCTCATACTGAGTAACTCGCGACTCCCACTGAGGACCCATGCGGAGAAATACAGAAAAAATATCTGCTACTTGTGCCATCTTCCACTATACACACACACCAGATGTGTTAGTATTACAGGAGTAATGTCAGTATCTCACTACAGGCACGCCAAGTAGAATGTGTTGATTTTCTAAATTCAATTAGTAACAAAGGTATCCGATAGAAAATAACAGTGAGTCACACACGGTTGATGTACTCAACTTCACCTTTTGTCACTTCTAGGAGTGGGAGCTTGAAGGCAAATATATTTCATCCTCAGGGAAAACAAGCAGATCCTATTCTGAAAAGCTGTGCTTGCTTATTTCACTTATTTTTGTTTATCCTCTCTGTTCTTCGGCTGTAGTGGCGGTTATGTAAGTGATTGTGATTCCCATGAGTTCTTGCAGGATTGGACTTATTTTGTGGCTCCTCCACCAAATATCTGCTGTGACTCACTGTTTCTCCATCGGTATTGTTGAAACAATTCTTCAGCGGTGGTACAAATATGTATTTAAATGCATATTTGTACAAATTATATACACAAATATGGTACAAATATGGCCAAAACAGGTTTTTGTCTTGCAAAAACAGTATAACTCATGTAGCAGTGAGTCTTCTAACACAGTAAGATCTTGAGGTGTGCGCTAATTATTTGTGCCAGGTTTGTGGCATCACTACCTCAGTGATCTCGTCTTTGGCCTGCTGCAGTTTGTCCGGCTTGTTGGCCCACAGCAGCTTGGCCTCGGCCTCTCGTTTCTTCTGCAGCGTGCTCTGTGCGTCCTGCCAACGCTGCCACGCTCGCTTGCGCTGGTCGAAGCAGCCCTGTGGGACACACCATAAATTGCACCATGTAATCTCTTCAAAAGTTGCTGCAGTTACGACAACAAGATCAACTAGCAGGATGGTTACTGGGCTCCTAGAAACCTCAAGACCATTTGTTTGATTGACGCTGGTTCTTTTTGGACTGATGCCTCACAGCAAAAACAAGAACTTTCTCTCTGAAAATGTACACGGCGCCTCAATAAAAGAATCACATTACTCTTGTGTTAGTGTAGAGCAATAAAAAACTCATTTCGTTTTTCCTGCAGTTATCTAGCAACGTCTGAAATTATATTTGCCGAGGCTCCGAGCCTCCTGGGTATTTACCTTCACCTCCGCATACCGAGTCGCCGCCATTTTATGACTGCAAACTCACCCGCACGGCGCCCAGCAGGCGGATGTAGTCGGCGAGCAGCTCTGCGAAAATGAAGAAATCGCTGGCCGCCTGCTCCTGATGCAGTTGCTCAATCTTGTCCTCCACCTCTGCCAGCTGGGAGAGGGCCCGGGACAGCGCTGTGTTGTCCTCCGCGTTTCCCAGCATGGCCATGCTTTTGGCAAACACGGCCGTGTTCCCACACAGCTCTGGTGTGAGGCAGGGACCAGTTTATTGCAGTGCATTGATTGGCATCTTGTCACCTCCAGTAGTTTGTGTCCAACAGCTGGACAGTTCAGTTCCTCTTAACATGTTGGACATTTTTGGCCGTTTATATTTAGTAATGTGTTACAGAAACGTCATCAAAGAGGGACGTGCTCTAAAGTATCTCAAAGTTGGACCAACAGATTTATCTCACCCTTCCTGTGATTAACCAACGATTCAACCGCAGCGTGAAGCTTCCTCAGCTGCTGCTCCTCATTCTCCACCTCCTGCAACTTGTCCTCGAACCACTGGGACACACAGTGACAATGACAAATCAACTCCTGAGCTGCTCTGCAGAAAGTTCAGTCACACTGCAGCAATACATAATGGGAAACTTGAGAAGTTAATTAATCAATCGGTTCAAGAGGTTTTATCGACAGAAACTATTCCACCATCGTGAGGAAAGACTCCTTTTTCAAAGGTTTGGTTCAGAATTCATCAAACATGAAAACACTAATTAAGTAAACATCTGCAGAAGACATCTCACAGCTATTTTTACACATTATGATCACACAAATTATGCACGACGTGTCTTAGGTATTTGTTGCATTCTCATTGAAAACGTTTGTTACAACTTAATGATATGATCTACTTACTTTTATCAACTTAACACCAACCTTAACAAGCATTTCACACCTGATGCGGGCTTAATAGCAGCCAAACCACAACATGACTCAATAAATGATCAGGGGCCCCTTACTGTGTCTGACTCATTCATCTTGACAGTCATCTTGTTGACAGCATCTGACGCCTTATTGATCATTTTGAGGAAGCCTGCGCCACTTAGCGTCTGAGTGTTCACTGCCCGAGGAAGCTGAGAGGACACACACAGACACACGTACACGTACACAGCTGTGTTATTGATGGGTCCCCAAAGTCCAAATTTGACAATGAAATCCTCTCAACAGCACTTAGAGAAACACAAACAAATTTGTGAGGTTACAAAACTGGGATACTTAAAACAAAACACAGCATCTTGACTTCTGTTTGAATGGTCTTGGATGGACAGATAGATAGATATTAGATAGATAATATATATTGGATATATACTGTATTTACCAGATATTTGAGACTGAGATTTAAAAAAGCAAAACATATGCATGTGATGGTGGAAAAAAAATCACAAGGCGTTCTGATGTGGAATCTACAGCAATGAGTCTCTTCAGCACATCCAGCATTCAGATGCAATGGTTTTGTAGGCAGGCAGAACTCCCTCACCTCTTCTCTCTCCAGGAACTCGCGCACATCGGGGTCTTGTAGCAGCGAAGGGTGGGAGACAACTCTTTGGAGATACCTGCACAAACAGGACAGAGAAATTAAATTAGGATTGCAAGGAAACGCCTCCAGGGATTCCCGTCAGGGAAGGGGTAGACATTTCTTACCTCTCCAAAGCTGCTGCTCTTCTCTCCACAAACTCCACAGAGGAGGGATCATCCATTCCCACCTTCACTTTGGTCATTCCTGTCAATCCCCGCACAAACAGCACAACAGAGGCCATGACTTAAACATAGGTTCACCCAAAAGTGTGACTGTGCTAATGCAGAGTGACTCACCCACGACACTCTTCTCCGGTGGCGGAGGAATGATGCAGCCGGACAGGGAGTGTTTTACAGACATCTTCTCATAAAGACCCAGGAAATCACTGAAACGTCTCCTCACAGAGAAGGTCTTATTCCTGAACATGGGCAAGGAGGTCTGGAATGAAAGACACAAGAACAGCAAAGATTTATCGGAATTGAAATTGTGAAAAAGAAGAAGCTGATGTTAATCAAATATTCATCATGGGTGTGGTGAACTTTGTATTGAAAACAGATGTGAGACTACAGACCCGGGTGGAGACTTTGTAGGCCACGTACGCGTTCATCCCGTCCCCTGGAGTGAGAGACAAAAAGACACTAGAGTGACTATTGATGTGCACAACTCGGACATTATTTCTGCAAAATGAACACGCACCGATTTTCTCGGGGTTAGTGACTGCAACATCTAGATCAAAGCTGTCCTTGGCCTCCTCCTCTTCCTCCAACTGAAATGACAGGAGATATCAGCGTCACGCTTCTCCACTCCCGTTCATTCCACTTGCATGGACAGCCTTGCATGGTTACAACCTTGCAGAGAATGTACCTGCTCCAGGGAAGTGGGCTGCAGGGCCGCTGGACTTTGGATAAAGGAGGCAGGAGCCAGAGGGCCGGAAGAGGACGAAGAGGTGAGGGGTCCTTTCCCAGCTGGGCCAGGTTTGTCTGTGTTCAGCTCCACACATGCCTCTATTTGACAGACCCACAAACAAACAAATAAATACTGTATGTGACAAAGGGCATTTTGTAGTTTTCTATATTTACAGTATCTTCCAAAACCAATCATTTTGGATGGTCAACACAAGAATGCTGAAATTCTTCTTGTATGATGTGCATTGTATAAATATCAGCGGCCATCTTGTAACCAAATGATAACCTTAACAAACAAAGACAGTTCAATCCCAGACTGCTCCTAACAGTCCAACAGTCAAAGTGTCCCAGAGCAAGACAAAGAATCGCCCTAAGTAATCCCCAGCTGCTTTGCGAAACAACCCACTGCTTCTCGAAATAATGAGGACGGTTGAAAATGGAGGGAAGCTATTTCGCTCTGGACCGGAGGCAATTGAAATAATTGAGCAAACCGCCCAGCCTCTGGGCTTATAACCTATCCATTACACTAGAATAAAAAGGAAATAAAACTCAAAACAAACAAAACCCCTTTAATTTCATTCATATTAAACTTAATTCAAATTTATTCATCTAATTTATGAGTAAACTATGCACTGAATTTCAGTCCAATTATTTCTAAGTCATACCCTGGAGATCTAACAACTCATTCTCACAACTTTTTTTAATGAATATGATGAGTGTCCAGTGACGGCTGCCTGAGTCAGACCCTCCAATCCGACCAGACAGACTGATTGGTGCCACGATACAGGGATTCCACGTGAGCCGCGAAACTACAACAATGACCGAAAGACGCGGAAACAAGAGGTCTTAGTCCTCTAACCTGCAAAGAGGTCATTGTCATCGTCTGAGTGGACGCCGTTGGACTTGGCCGGAGTGCTGACCTCCTCTTCGCTGAAGAGATCTGGAGACTCTTCGCTGGCCTGGTCGGGCTGGGAGACGCCTCGGCTCACAGACACCGAGTTGGTCTGGGGGAGGGAACAGGAGAGGCCTCAGGGAGACATACTTTCAAATACTTCAAATTTCTTCCTGCCTCCTCTCCCTCAAGTTATTGAACTACTTCCTCATCATGCGACTCAATCTTGCAAACACATTTGCTTCAGACGCAAAATGTGTCTTCCTGCAACTGTCAAAACACATTTTGGCTGCTATGTATTCAGTAATCTATGTACACAGGAGGACTTTCAAATTGAATGTCACTAACCAACCAAGAGTAACTCAAAGAGGCCATTATTTTCAAGCTATGTATTAAAACTTGTAAACCACATTACATTGTTGCAATTGCATTCTGGGCTGTGTGGAGGACATCAACATCTAACTTTGAAAACAGGTCATTCAAGTGACTTCATAAGTATTGTGAGGGAGTTTCCTAATGAGACTTAAAGCCCAGACCATACTGACAGGATCAAGTTTACAGCAGTGGCCCAAGTTCAGGTTTGCTTGTCGTTGCTGATCTTTTGTGTGCTCACCATGTGAGCAAACACCAACGATAACAATGTAATGTGAGACTTGGCTTTCAATGGGTAAATAAGGGCAGCAGGGTGGGGTTACACAGGCTCGGCCGTTAAAAACTGTTTGAATTTTTGGAGAAGATAAAAACCGATGGATCACTATAAATGCCCTTATGCTCACATCTCGCAGTTGGTGGTGTCTCGGTGTCGGATTCGGACAACATTGTGAGCTGATATTGGAAGTTACACAGTGCTCTGTGCTGGGGGTGACTTCAAATTCTATAGAATCTCTAGGCACCAATGGGCTAAAAGTATCGGCAACACGCATCCTTGATTGATATTATGCTGATTATTATTAACAAGTAGCTCGGGATTAATAAACAATGATCATTTTAGAGCGTCTACTGAGCCTTTCTATAGGCGCCCCTGGGCATTAAGGATGCTAAATGATGGGTCAAAGCAGATAAGGGCTGCCCGGCTAACTTGTTGGCTCGGCTTCGCTGGGTTCCCCCGCGGTGGAATGAGGCGCATCCTGACCTTGTTCACAAAAATATCTTCTCCCTCGTCGCTGTCTCCCTCTGCCATGTCACAAACGCCCGTTTCGGGCTCCTCTGTGGGGAAAGGCGGAGGGTTCCGATCCGCGCTGGCCGCCATATTCCGTGTTGTGAGGCAGAGTGACGGACGTAAGCGGAAGTGGGTGCCGATTGGGGTGAATCGACAATGGCGCCCCCTGCTGGGGACCTACAAACGCGTCGGCGCTGTTATTTTATGAGGTGAGCAACACCCAGTCTGCTATTGTGTTCTCAAACACGCTGATATTTGATCCAGCGCAGGTTATCTTGCTTATGAAGCGAAGCCAGTTGCTGATTCGTCGGAAATTACTGTCACAGATTACAAAGCGTTGATGTTAATTGTCTGACAGACATTGCAGCATCCAGTCAAACAAACAATCATTCATCCCTCACTAACCACTGATTGTCATAATTGCTGTAATTGCTGTATTTTCTCAGTACTGTTCACTGATTGAGTTTAAATGAGCAACCGAATCTGACAAATGCAACAACAATGCAGTGATGCACCACATGTGAAACGTGCAGTTGACATATTTTTCTATCCAGTGTTGAGTCTGCAGTTACCAGCATGAGTTGGAAGATGCTGGCTCCGCCATTTATTTTCCTGCCCGACAGAGTTCTGGGTTTTTCATTTGCTAGTCGTCTCCTTTTCTCCGCATCCTTCCCAGGGTTGGCCACTTACCAGCACCCCAGTCAATACAATTAATGGCTCCAACAGCAGGGCCCCATCGGAAAATGCAGAATAAGTCTCATCACTGGGAACCAAACGCTGGAAGCAGGCACAGTTCGAATCAACTTGCTGCCTCCAGACTAGCGGCTCAGTGTCTGCCTGACTGTTGATGCTGTCCAGCTCAAGCTTAGTGAAATCCAAAGGACCTCCGCTCAGGCCAGCTGGCAGCAGCCATGGCAGGCTGCAGGCTGTTTGCCTGAGTAAGGACCTACTCTCAACATTCAGGAAGGGCATACTTCACCAGGGATATTACAGACCGTGCACCAATTCTGGCAGCAAAAAAAATCAAAGCTAATGTTTTATTGGACTTGAACTGAACTAGACCACGATTCCCACCGCAAGCTTATTCGAATGAAAAACACAAACCAAGTGTAGTTGCAATAATTAATGAACAGAAATGTTGATTTAAGTGTTTCTGGCATCAGGTTGGTGATATCATTACACTTTTTGGGAAAGCAGCGATTACAATGTCAATGTCAAGCTGATAACTTGTAGAAATTAGGCGACTCATCAGCTGCTCTCTTCCAGTTTCTGTAAACATCAACAAAAAAACTTTTGCTGGCCTTCTGAGATGACTTTAGAGTGACAGAAGTCGTGATAAATGACTGACATTTGTGCAGAAATTCATATTTCTGCTTACTGTAACTAAGATGAGCAAATATAACGTATACATCTAACATGACAGCTGCTGTATGTTTGGATTCCATGGAAATGAAGACAAGAAGAAACATTTACTTTGTTAGTATTCATAATAGTTTGTTTACACAATGTATGGGAGCACCAATAAAAAAACATTTTTTTTTATAAGTTTTTCAACATTTTTTAAAAAGCCACAGATTCTTTTCTACAGAAAGCAAAGAAAGTTCTGTACATAAACAAACAACAGAATTCCTCGTCATGAGATGCAAAGTAAATCCTCTGCTGCTCAAATATCATCTCTGAAGCAAAAAAAAATAAGACATAAAAAAACAAGACCAGCTGCCTGCTGCTAACCTAGGGCACTACGTTACACAAACAGCTTGATATTTAAAACACAAGATATGTAAGAAATGTATTTTTCAAAAATTGTGAAAAAGTGCAATACAGGTTCAACTGTTCACAACTTAATAGAATATTTCCCAAATGGAGTCCGGTCATTTTTTCCCCCCCTCGTCTGTTTTCAATCTCTTTTTTTTTCCTGCCCAAAATGGTCTTCCTTTTGTATCCATAGTTAAAATCTCTTACAGTTATACTGACATTCATAAGGATGTACAATTATGAGAAATGCGGTATTCACAAAAGTAGAGCAAATTACTGTGATTGCAAATGACAAATTTCTTTGGGTAAGAGGGCAATGAAAAACTAGTTTCTCACAAGAAGATAACTTTTTTTTCCTCTTTTACACTGGTGTCGTGTATAGAAGGAACCTTTATTGTCATAGAAAAACAACCTTGTTAAAAAAATTGGGGAGTCCCATTCAAAAGGCCAACATCTTTGCATTTGTGTAAGATGCAGGAAAGAACCAGGCTGAACACTGAGAACACAGCAAACACTCTCATGCCTGGATCGACCGCACAGACTTCGGAAACCAAATATTGGCTTTGGGATGCAACATTCAACACATTTGATCAAACTGCTCATAGAAAAGATACTGTATCATCTGTTGCAGGTGATTTGAGTGACAAGGTGCCTTGTGAGGTTATGTTTGAATGAGGAAAGGTGGGGTTGGCGGGTTTCGAGTCCAAAGGTGCCCCCCCTGACATGTGGGGGACACGTTAGCCAAGTCCTACAGAATGATATGAACTGCCATGGCAGTGACAGTACGACTCAGATTGACATCTTTGGACGGTCTGCTCATCCGACCATCTGACATACAAACACGTTGGTAAGGCTTTTAAAACGGAGCTCCCACGAGAACGACTGACAATGATTTAATCTGCGAGGGGAGAGGGCGACGACATGCCGGAGGAGAACGAAAGAATCCACTCGGACTGTCCTGTAGAAACACATGTGGTTCGTCTCCCGATGTGACAAACCGACCCATCCCC
>OMPJ01010795.1:0-14365 GCA_900312935.1 Carapus acus
CCACCTCCTTATCCCCGAGTCTGTGACCTGGTCTGGCCTTTGATGGTTACTATATGTATAGACTCATTCGCTATTTTAGACAGGGAGGGTGGGTAGTTTCGGCTCGATCCACTTTAGAGTCACAAATCAAACCCCTCAGGAGCGGAAACATGGTCGCCATGGATGTTGTGTTGGTGGTACCACTGTGAAAATCAGGCGATTCGTAATACAGTAGAAACTCATTTGCAATAAGAGCAAACTCGGTAAGAGTTAGTCAAATGGGGAAAATTAACATTTGTGTTCAACCAATCCACAATGATGACCTAGTAAATTCTGTGCCTGCTGGAACAGTTTGAGAAGAAAAAGTTGGTGCCTCAGGCAACAACACATCTCCACTACAACACAGCAAAATTTGCGAAAAGCTGAGAACAAACATTAGTCTCTGAAAGTCGATGTGCTTTCGCACATGAACATCTGCTCCCAACAATGTGTAGCCACAACTGCAGAAATATCGTTAGGTGAAAAATGTGTGGAGACATACTTTAAACCAAACACCTCAGGCCTCCTCCATCTCTCCTGTATGCCACCGCATTGTTTTGGGTGTTCACTTCTCTCTGCTCTTCCTCTCTGTTTGCCAGGCCTTCACTCCAGCTTCTCCCAAACGGTATAGAACAGCCCAAACGTGTGTTTTATTGACGCAACATGAAAAAAAGCAAGCTCAACAGGCTTGTAATCTACATTTAACACCCAGACCTTGGAGTTCATGAATGAAACCACGCAAGAGGCCAAGGAAATGTCAAAGGAGACGTGTAGGAGGGGGGAAAAGGGCGCAAAAATGCCGACCGTGAAATGTGCGGATCAACCGAGTGGCAGGATGACTGAGCAATTACGTATTTGTTGAAAGCTCTTTTCATAGGCCGGTGCCCAACTGAAATAAAACGTGTGGCTGAGGGACTGAGTGTATGTACGTGTCTGTGTGTGTATTGTTCTCGTGCTTTTGCACTCAGTCTAACGGGTTCCATGTTTTTTTTCTTTTTTTCTTATCATTCCATGTTTACTTTTCTTTAAGATTGCTAAGAAAACTTCCCTGTTGAACCTGTTTCCTCTATGTCAAGATTTCCGTTAAATGAAACACTTCGAGTTTCCGACACATATCCAGTTCAAGCCCTCTTTCCTGTGCTGACAGGACTGACTTTACTCTTTTTTTTTAAGCAATACATGGACACCAACACCCTCCGTCCATCTGTGTGTGTGTGTGTGCGCACGTGCCTGCGTGCATGGATGCACATGTGTGCATAAAGCAACTTAATGTCACTTACACTGTGTTGTGTTGGGCCAGCAGGCAGGTAACGCGCTCAGGTGAGCGATCTGTCCTCTCCTGAAATATTTCCAGTTGAAAAGGAAAAAACAAAACAAAAACAGAGTGGGAAGGCAAAAACAGAAGGATGGTGCAGGTGATTGGCAAGCTGTGAGGAGCTTTTATTTTCTCTGCATGTTTAGCTTCTCCTCTGTCAACTGCCCTGACAGCCACACATGTCAGTGATTCTGCGAAGAGGGCCTCCCCGCGCTCCCTCCTCTTCCTCGGCTGATGTCAGGGAGCAGCTAGCGGTCAGCCCCGTCAAGGGTGGAGACAGGTTCGGAGCCCCGGTTGGCACAAATGACCCACAGATTTGCACCTTGGACTACCGAAACCTAAGCATGCTTGCACATACAGTACATAAATGAAACTAATGTTTTTCAACATGTCTGTTCCTTTCTACATGCTGTACTTTGAGCTAGAGTGATAGTTTTCATTCGCGATGGCTGTCATCAACGATTTGGGGGTCGTGTTGAGATACGTCGAGGCAACAGCCGAGGCTGAGGTGGAGTGCTGGCGGCAACACGTGGCACAGATGACTCATACATGTTATTCCAACTTAAATTTATGCTCCCATTACTCATTCATACTCAAGGAAAAGTGTAAATTACAGATAGTAGACCTTCATGATTAGTAGCTGCTGTTTGTGGCCACTACCACCTTGCTCGCACGTTGAAGCGGTCGCAGGTTGTGTGAACGCTTTGCCGGCGCGCTTGTCTCGCACTTCTACTAAGTGTTACTGTCCTCGCGGATAAAAACATTTTTATAGCCGTGCCGAGAGAAGTGGGTAGGGATGCAGGAGCGAGTCAGTTCCTCTTGAATTGCTTGTCACAAGACATCAGCCAGCAGAGCTCCATGAAGAACGAGACCTGCCTGCCTGCCAACGCTCGTCCCTCTCCACCTGTTGTGGCCCTGGTTGCTATAAACATGCAAGTAATTCGAACAGAGAACGCAACACTGTGCTGTTTCCTTCAAGATGTTATCTCCCCGGCATCTGGCACGCTGCCCGGCCGCTCGATGTGTACGCACAGGCTGAAACACATAAAAAACTCAGTCATGCACGCACTGAGTCATGCACACACACACATACATGCGCGGCTACACAAAATGAGCATTAAAAAATGTGAAGGGAGGTCAACGAGGATGAGGAGGTGGTCCCAAGCTGAGTTCCCGCTGGCTTTTTCCTACGATGGAGGGGCACGGAAAAGCCATCGGTGGACGTTGTGTAATTCCATAAGCACTCAAAGGTGCTGAAAAACGCAAGCAAGACAATCGGAGCAGTGGCACTGTGGTGTGTGTCAGGCTAGAGTGTTTACGAATGTGTTTGAGAGTGTGTGCGTGATGACTGAAGATGCAGATGGACAAAGTCAGTGTTATTCAATCTCCCTGATTCTCTGTCTGTTTCCTGTTGAAG
Source organism: Carapus acus (assembly GCA_900312935.1). NCBI lineage: Eukaryota > Metazoa > Chordata > Actinopteri > Ophidiiformes > Carapidae > Carapus > Carapus acus. The sequence goes on from OMPJ01010795.1 coordinate 2,751, forward strand.
ATCATTCACAGTTTACAAAGCAAGCGCTGGCTTTGTGACCGTCTCCTCCGGCTTGCGTTCTTGTGCGCCGCTGAATGATCCCAACCTCCAAGCACCAAACGGCATGTGTGTGTCACACCTCACTGTCATTCGCCTTTCAAAATACAAATGTGCACACGGAAAACACGGCCTCGGTCTGCCTCGTCTTCAATTGCGCGATGTGCGTGTTGCCGGTGGTTTGGCGCTGTCACATTGCAGCTCCTGCGGCAAAAATATTTGCCGAGCCAAGTATTTCAGCGAGCAATTCCAGTGATAAATTTGTACATTAAAAACCAATCAGTAACTAATTTATCATTTGAATCCAGATCAGCTGTCTGTAGGATTTCTGAGAGAAACCACATGACTGTGGTATGACTGTTACGTAAGTATCAGAGAAATGCAAATCTGCATTGTGATTTGCATTTAACTGAGCAGCAAGTCAGCTGCCATTAGGGCGATGAGTCAAGTTTGATAAGACGATTGATACTTGGCGTCTCTATTCCACTGTTGGAGGAGATGCCGAGACGGTTGTGAGAATTTCATATTTGGCACACAGCAGGTAAGAAAGTGTGTAATAATTCAATAATATTTTCCTCTGACAACAATTAGTGCTTTTTTCATTACAAATACAGTGTAACTGTTAAAATGATAACAGGGATGATTAAGAATTCTTTTATAGCTGTTGAATTGTGAAGTGAGAGCAAATCTCTCTCTCTCTCTCTCTCTCTCTCTCTCTCTCTTTCTCCCCCTCTCTTACCCTGTCCCCTGCTACAGCGTACAGACACATCTGTGTGGCATAATCCAGGATTCAAAATCAGGAGAAAAAAGACTCGCCCCTCCCCCTTTATTATTATTCCTATCCTATCCTATCCTATCCTATCCTATCCTATCCTATCCCATAACCCCAGGGTCGTTGGGTCGTTAATATTATTTCATCGTAACAAATGTTGCAGTTTGTCCTCTAACAGCGACAAGTGCGCGGTGGGTGTGCTACGCAAATACAGTAAGTGAATCACGTCCTCCGCTAAATGATTCTATTACTGCGGTTCAGATGAAAACTTACATCCTGGTGTAAATAATCAGATAGCAGAGGGGTCAAAGGTCAGGCCAACCCATTTAGAGCAGCTCAAAGCCCGACTGCGAACTCCCCGACTCCTGCTGAAGTGCGTGACGGCAATCAAGACATGATGATGTTTTTCTTTCCTGTGGTGTGGGTGGTAATGATTCGATTTCCGCGATGATTTGGGACTAAGTGCTTCCTGATTAGCGGCCAGTGGAGAGATGGGGGTGAGTGGGGGAGACAATTGGAGAAGTATTGCGTTTGGGAATGATGGAGCGCTGGTGAGGCAACGCTCATTAAACGCCAAATGAAAACGAGAGGAGACAAAGACGTGAGACAGAGCTGATTTTTGTTTTTCTTTCCACCGAAGACGGCTGTGCTGTCGCAGCGTCTCTGGGGCGATTGGGAGGGAGGTGACGGTGGACTTTCCCTCTGAGTCGAGGAGCTTATTTGAATCGGATCTGCTGTTGATTGAAATGAATCGGCCCAATATCACAAGTCCTTACAACTCGATCCTTGGGACAGATGGAGGAGTCATCCGAGAGGATGGTTTCTCTAATCCTCGGTGCGCTCATGTGCCGTGGCATTCTGGAAGAAAGAGGATGGCAGAACCCAAGTGACCTTCAGGACACACACACACACACACACACACACACAGAGTATCCGTGACTCTAGGGTGTGGGGATCTGGCCCGATTTCATGGTTGACAGGAGAGTGAGACTAAAAACAACAGCGAGGTGTAGAGGCGAGTGTTTGCTTAGTTTTGTGTCTCACCCTGCTGTTGGACGGAAGAGCGGGGAAGTGGGGGAAGAGGTCGCCGTGTCAAAAGTACTTATCCAAGCTCGACTTTGACCTCTCCTCCACTCTGGTGGGTTCTCGTTATGGTGAAACTGAAAGCAAAAGTTAGTGTTTCTCCTTCTAATTGGGCACATCTGGACCTTGGGTCATTATCAAACCAGCCAGCACTTATTGATTATATTTACAAAAGGAACTCATAGGTAGCAATCCTCTGTTGGAAGAGGATAGAAATTAGATAAGGTGATTTTTCACGATCTGGCAACCCAAGTCTTATACATAACATTACATTTTATGTTGACATTTGTGAAGCCATCAGTCACTGTTAATGCATTGCCCCACTCAAAGTAATGACACACTATTACAAGTAAAAGTAAGAATGATCATTTACAACAACTCTGATAAACAAGTCAGCCAACAGGTGTGGTTTTAACATTGATTAAGTTTTTTTTTTTTTTTTAATTTCTGTTGTTTTCTGTTGCCTCAAGCCCTCCACACATGATTGGTTGGTCATTGTGTTTGAATATAACCAGCCCCGTGGCATTAGTTCAAACAACATTTTTCTGTCACAAACAAAAGCGTCTGTGCCTCTCCCTCTCTATATCTCTAGCCGTCTCAAACAAAGTCTTTCATCAGCGACTGCTGCACTATTTCTGTCTTCCATCTTTGCATTTCCTGCAGTTAAGTCACCCTGGGCTGTCATCGCCAACACTTTCTGGGGTTCACCTCCATCCCTCCTCACCGGCGGTGGTGATGTTCTTCAACTAAGCGCTGTCATAACTTTCTGGGGTTCACCTCCATCCCTCCTCACCGGCGGTGGTGATGTTCTTCAACTAAGCGCTGTCATATATCTAAATACTGTTGTGACAGCGCTCGGCACAGGAGTGACACTTTAATAGCAGCCATCAGGGGCCTGTGCTTTGTGGCAAAATACGGAGCGATACAGAGACACCGCATTCAAAACCATTAGCAGATTTCTGATTGCTGTCATCGTCACACTAACAATCTGATTTGATACGACAGAAGCCTTTAGACACAAGTAGATACACGGATCGAGTACTGAGGGTCGAGAATGTACAAATAAATGAAGTTATGATAAAATCTGAATGATCATCAATTAATGAAAGTTAATTTTTTTTATCTATACCCATTGGATAGATCTGGGTGGGTAGGTGGGTAGGTGGGTATGTAGATATTCATACCCATATACACATGTACATACATACATCAACATACACACACGCACATGCGCACGCTCACACACACATTGATTTGTGTTTCCATGTCTGCCCCTGCCTGACTTATTGCCCATTGACCTTTGATTGAGGCTTCAGTTTTCGTACCGGCTGTTCCAGGATTGATATGACCCAAAAAAAAGAAGAAGAAGAAAAGAAGAAGAAGAAAAAAAAAAGCAACTTAAGGAAGAACTTGCTAATCATATCATGCGCATATGCAAGGCATTTTCCCGCAGGCGAGCTGATGGACATATCTCACCAGAGATGGCTGTTGAAATCTTCAAAACAAATCTGTCAGCGTCACAGGACACACCTTGTATTCACGTTGATGAAATGTGGGAGGAAGTTCTACCCGTGCTAAAATAACACGTGAGACGCATAAACCATGCTGTGTATCCGGTAAGAAAGTTGTCTCGGTGCCCGAATGGAAACACCCTGCTGCACTAATGTCGTCCCGCTCGGCACCTATCATTTCCAAGGATGTAATGTTCAGCTGCTGATGACACTATGTCAAAGAGGTGTTGAGTCAGCCTCCAGTAAATTACGAGACTTTAATTAGCAGTGTTGTCTTCGACTGCGTTCCGCCTGTGTGGTGTGTGTGAGCCTCGTGATGGCACACACACACTACAAAATTCGAAACGACCGAATGCCTGTCATAACTGGTTAAGTGCAAGGATTAGTTTTTGTTTCTTCTTGTTTTTGGATAGAATCTTAACGTTAACTAGGAAAGTTTGGTAGTTTTAGAGTGCAGTCTTGTTTTTCCATAAATAGAAAGCTTAAAACACCATAGCACCATATCGATATGTACAGATTTTTAAAATGCATGAACAGAATAATGTCTAAACATGACAGCAACACGCAACCGTCCTGACCCTGCAACCAAGACATTATAACTGTGCCACTAAGAGCGATTACAACAGACCCTCTACTTTTCCAAGTCGTTTGTTCTCCCCCTGACAGAGGTATGCACGTTTTTCAAACTTAGATTAGAAACTACACGAACGCTGCGGCAATCTGTAACCTCAAACACCTCTGCTGCCGTGAACTCAACACCTCCGCTGACAACGCTGAAAACGCACTTGAGCGTCATAAGCCTTGCTAGGGTTGGTGCTGAATTACGTTGGACGGTGCAGGTGTTTCCCTTTCTGCAGTCGACGTGTACTGGAGCACTTGTAACGCGGCAAGACACTGACAACAATGAGCCATTTCATTGGAGCATCAGCACAAGCCGGTGGATGAGACACAAAGAGGAGGATTGTTCCTAGCTGGCCTTGGATACAAACTAATGGTTGCTACCTTTATCAACATTGACTCACAATACTTCTGTCGCTTGAGTGGCCTCACACAAAGAAAACCAATGTTTCGCTTTGATTGACATCATTTGCAAAACATAAATGATTTTGTTGGAGACGAGTATTGCACAGCCGGTTGGAGGCACTCTTGATGCATGCGTGCCGGTGCCAAACCTGCATGTATGCCGGACATGCACTCCTTGCAGCTTACGTGAGTGCTCAATGGCACATTATTGCTTTGGTCATAATCGGGCATGCACAAAGCACACCTGCAGGGGCGCACCATCATCTGCATTGTCTGTGTGAAAGGGTTAGACAAACAGTGCTGCTGCCAAGATCTACAACACACAATACCTGATACTTCTGTATTTTCCATCCACTGTCATCACCGACACTCAGCCCCTCTCCTACTCCCCAGTGCTTCTTTTAGTCAGAATCTGAATACATAGCAAATGGATGACTTCAAGTAAGGTGCTTTTTTTTTTTACATTGGTTTCTTGGCCAACACTCTGAGCTGCTTCAAAGTGTGCGTGACGATTTTAAAAAAGTCGATGTTGCTTTTCCAAATAATTTCTGCTCTCGACACTGTTATGCTAAGCATTTAGACCAGTTAGATGAAGTTCAGCTCATCGAGAACAAAGGTCCGCCAGACCTCCGGCGGCACAGTGCACACAGGGATTATTGTTTTCTTGATTGAATTAAAACCTCAAAGGCAGGCAAGGCAAGGCAGAGCAGGCAAGGCAAAGCCAGTTTTGAGACCTCCCACATCCAGAGCAAGGACAAAAAGCAATGAGGGTCAGAGATTTCCACCGCACAAGGTCCTCCAGTTTCTCCAAGGCTGTTGGTCGAGGATCTGGGCATCACATTCGTTCTTTTATTGCGATAATAAATCAACCGTTTGTCCTGTGCAGGAGACGATGGCAAACTCTTCACTCCCAACACTTGAAGAGACATTTCCCATAAATAAACAACCAGGATTATCTTCTTCATCATCAGAAATATCAGTTTTGTGTCATTTCCTCCTCCTCCACACTCCTTTGTCCTCCAGGTGAAAGGAGATCGCTCGCACATGTAGTCGGACAGTCAGTCAGTCATGACATTCTAACCCTGCTGACAGTAATCCATGCTGATCCACGTGTGTGTATGTGTGTGTGTGTGTGTGTGTGTGTGTGTGTGCGTGTGCGCATGAGAAAGAGAGTGCAGAAGGGTGTGCATGCTGCGTGCATGTGTGTTTGTTTGTGCAAGTTCGGTATTGGTGCTTGTGTGTTGACAGCAACCTGCTGGTCCAGCTTAGAGTGATGACACACATACACACACACACACACACACACACACACACACACATGCGCGCGCATGCGCTTTCTTCAGAAAGTATCCTGCTCAGATCTGTTTGGTAACTATTTACCAGCTAAGGCTCCGGCATGCACCGCCGTCCAGCGTTCTTTCGTTTCCCCGTGGGCGAACAGAAACAACCCGATTTGCCTGATTTATGATGGAATTGAATGTACCAATGCCATTTAAGGAAACGAGTCTATGAAATGAAAGTCGTCATCGCACAGAGTCTCGGTTTGATTATAAACCACATAATGTGAAGTAATAATGTAAATGTTCGTTATGTTGTGCAACGGACAACAACACATGTAGATCCAGCTGATGAAACCTCAGAAAAGAGAGGTGCACATCTTCTTATATGAAAAAGTCGAGCAAATATAGTGATTCATGTGCATAATCGCAATGCGAATCAAATATTCATTTGATTTCAGGTAATGATCTCTCCAAGCTTTTGCCACTCAGACCACTTAATGCTTTTTAACGTCACCACTGCTTTTGCACCCTGCTGTGGGCCTAGTCGCCTGGAATGAAATAGTTTCAACTGAACAATAAAAGCACAGTTGTTAAAATCAAACCCCAACCTGTCAAACAGGTTGCCAGCTCTTAAGGAACTGAGGATAGATTCATGAAACAAACTAACAAAAAAAAGACCCATCTTGGCCACACTGAATCATTGTCTAACTGTAAGAGTTGAGCCAAGCTTGACAAACCAACAGGTTCCACATTATTAGAGAAAACTGACACCGGAAACACCACCTGCTATTAACAAACATCATCTTCGACATCCACACCAATGGGTGACAAGAAATGGCAAAGGGACAAGAATCTGGCTGTGCTCTGTATCAATCTCACTAAAACCAAGCAATTATCTTATCCCCATCTTGTTATATTATGTAATTTCATTTCTTTCATATGCGCTACTGTTGCATAATTATTCAGGACTCTCTCTAAATGTTTATGCATAGCTTATGTACTGTGCACTTATGGTGGAGACTTAAAGTGAAGATATCTTCAGCGAAAACAAACAAAGGACTAAACATGCACGCACATGTTTTCAGTTCTAGTTTGGCGTCCTTGAATCATCAATCAACATCAATCAACACGAATAAATCTATAATGCCAAACCTAATTACGGTATTTGTAGCAACGCTCAGACCGCCAGAACCGACATAACTGAACCCGTGTGTGGTTTTCACGTGGGGCCAATTTCACTGTACTCACAGCGGCAAAGGTTTCCTTTTGCTCATCTGAAGAACCCAATCCTCACTGAATTACAGGGAGATTAGGGCTGGATTACGTTGCCTCTGAGAATCCCAGGCAAGAGTTGGCTATAATTTCCATCAGAGGAGACAGTGGGCTGCACCTGTTCCCGCGGTACACCGAGGAGAGTGACAGTTTGGCCACAGCTTTGGATTTAATTTGGGATTTTTTATTTTTTTTGCCCAGTGGGATGTAATAAAAATCAAAGAAAGCTGTCCTGTATAACTGAACGTTTACCTAACCTTCATCATTTATTTTCACTCATGGCACCGTGCGCGGAACATGTAGTGGATTTTACGTTGGACATTACTTCATCCCCTAGCCAAAGATGGCTTGTGTGTGTGTGTGTGTGTGTGTGTGTGCACGGCCCAACAGTTCTTTGTTGTACCTGCAAGCACTTTACAACCACGAGCGTGTGCAATAATTCAGTAAAATGCAATTATCTTGAAAAGCCGGCCATAAAAGTGGCGACGTAAAAACACACTGTCACCCAAAGTTAATAAACTGCAGTTATTTAAATGGCTTGGCGTGCAAAAGACTGCTAATGCCGGTGTAATGGACGAGAAGTTTCAGTCAAATAACTCTCTTAAAAGTGCTGTGAGCATGCAGGTGCATTCCGAAAAAATAGGCTGAAAACTGTAAGAGTTGTTACTGTGTTTTTACATTTATATTGTAGCACTTGCCTTTTATTTTGGAAAAAGAAAATACTTAGGTACCTTTCAGCACCTTTTTGACTGACATTTACCGATCGTTTCCTACCGGTTATGGTTTATTAGGGCAGGCCTGAGCACAGTAATTACAGTCTAGTCTGGAACAAAATAATTGCGGGTCTGAGGAGGTGTGATGTGAATATTTTATACACAATTCTGATTGCTCTGGGATGCCTTGAGTGCCTTTCACTACACAACGGCAAACATAAAAAAAAATATGCGGGTGACGTCAATGGACGCCTTCAAATATGTCCTCCGTGTCTGCCAGTTGGGCGTCACGTCTTTGTTTAATTATGGGCTACGCGATGGAGCTGAAACGAGGAACGTGGTGCAGCTCTGTCCTTTTTCTTATGTTGCTTTCTGCACCCCAGGGGGTGATAGCCTCTGTGTGTGTGACCACTCCACGTTTCTGAGGAGCAGTAAGGCTACTTGGTGACAATTCTGCTCTCTACTGTTCAGCGACATGCAGAGAGCTTGATGGTTGGTGAGGCACTGACTTCATCATCATCAGATGTACAAAAATATGAACCCTACAGAGCAGCTTATTCACCTTTCGATTGGCAGCAGTTAACAATGTTATAACTTCATAGCGCAAATCATTGGGTAAATATGACCATTCAATATTTTTTTGTTTTTATATTTCTTTCTCTCCATGATGACAGGTGAGGCATGGCCTCTCCTGCCTCCCCGGATTGAACATCACTACCACAGTCTCTCTATCTGTGTTATGTTATGTAACCAGGCATCCTTCTGTTGTCACATAGTTTTTCTTGCTTTGTCTGCAGACCAAAGAAATTAATCAAAATCAACACTGTAGCCATCGACTGTGTGCCCACATGTGTCACACAGGCTCCCACCCATCAGCGGATTCAAACAAAAGACACAGGCATTCAGTGATGGCACACCTGTAGCTTCCAAGGTCAAACATTCCTGATTGCACAACCCACCAATGACCACACCTAACTGACAAACCTGGCGCTCCTCCCGTGCAGATCCTCCAATGACAGCCTCTTATTCATGCCAAGCTGGATTGAGCTAGCGTGTAATGGTTTAACGCTGATGCATCACGGTTGAATCAGCGAGCCTGTCAGTCATTGTGCTGGCACGGTTCACTCACCTGTTTTGATAAGGTGAATGGGAAGGATATGAGCGGGCTCGCTCCACGCCGCGCACAGAAACACCAAATTACACACGGCAGCGAAATGCTGCAATTACCCTGAGAAAAAATCTCATCAGCCCCTGTAATACAAGCACCGTTGTCACACAGTGCCTGTCGGACGGGTGTTATGATGGAGGAACTGCGCAGAGACAAAGGCGTCCTCTGTTTAGAGGAGACGAGTATGTCACCTGTCGGATTGCGGCTGTACGTGGCGTTCACCATTAAGCTATGAATTAAACCAGACGCGTAACTTCTGATTTGCAGGAGACAAACAAGACAGGTAACAGTGCATTAGCAAAAACAAACCAGGCGTTGCTAGGCGACGGCCAAACAAACAGAACAGCCAGAAGATGTCGACAGGTTTAAATCAGCCTGGAGGGACAAGGGCCCTGTCAGTGACACACAAAGGGAGAGAGACGGAGAGGGAGAGGGAGGGACAGAGAGAAGGAGAGGCGGAGAGAGGTAGAGCGAGAGAGGAGAGTGAGAGAGGGAGGAAAGAGAGGCAGAGAGAGAGAGAGAGTTTCACAAGGCAAGCCAAGTATCATCCCGCATGAAATACCAGCATCTAATTGTTTACCCTCTACCTCTCTTTCTCTTCCCCATCTGTCGTTTTTCTATCCATCACTCTCTGCCCCTGTCTTCCTGCCTCACTTGCACACAGTGCACCAGGTAGAAAAAAGGGTTTCCTCACACTTTTTGAGTTCCAGCATGACTTCAAATAAGCTTTTATCCCCCAACTCACCCCCTGCCACAGGCCCAAGCTGCACCTTCGCGTGAACAGAGTGTGTCGAAGTTATTTGAAACCAGGCGGCTTACAGTTACTGCGTGGAGGGGCGAGGGCGAGGACTAATTTGCTACACGGCCGAACGCATGAACTCTCTCCAGATACGTTGACTTTCTCCTCTGTGCGGCACGCTTTAGCTTTCTGCTCGAGTTGCGGCAACAGATGACAGGCCAAACATCAGACGTGCTGCAGGTATCTGCAGCTACTCATGGCCTCTCAGTATCGCTATCTGACAGGGGTGATACTCGCTCCTGGGTTTCGATGCCGTTCTGCTCCACCAAGTAGTTCGGGGACATTCCTCAAGTGACAAGGGCACACTTACATACACTCACACACGCGCAGAAGCTGTCACATGCTTTAATTCAAACCCAGAGTGACGCCGGCAGAGTCGCGTCTAATGTTTTCGTCTCCTCGGCCGAGGAATGCCAGCAAAACGATGGCAGAGACCGCAAAGAGGTCTCCTCCTTCTCCACGGAGCAGCAGGCCCGCGTTAATCACTCACCTGCCTCTCCTGACAACATGGCCACGCCTAAAAAAAGTTCAGTTTGCACACCCGCGGCTGCTGCTGGACAAGAGATTAACATTTCCAATCATCCCGTGACCCCTGTGACCTGTTATCTTCGCCGTGTATGACACCCGGCATTCACGCGCTACAGTATCGGATAAAAGTTCAAGGAAGTGAAATCTCCGATTTCAAAGGCGAGGGCTGATTTGAGAGTCTATAAAAATATCCTCACAAATCGCCAGCGCTATTAATAGGCTGAGTGGAAATAGTTTTTGTATGGACTGGTATGCTCTGAGCTTTAAATCAATGAGGAGGCCTGCCAGGAGTAAAATAACTTCTGGATCTGCGAAAGACTCTTCATTTGTAATTTATTTGTCTATTTTTAGCATTTTTGAAAGGTCAGCCATTCAACTCTGGTGCTTTGGCCGTGGCACAATGAAATGGTGTAAATGAGTTATTGTGGCTGCTGTCTCTCTCTCTCTCTCTCTCTTTCTCTCTCTCCCTTTCCCTCCTTCCCTCTCTCCGCGCTGGCTGGCTGTTGTCAGACCCAGCTGCCGGCAATATCACTCGGCACCAGCGACGCAGTGCCGGACCACGAAAGCCGACTAATGGGTCCCGTGTTACTTCATCGCACTTCTAAGTGTGGCCCCTATTAAAAAAAAAAAAAAAAAAAAAAGAAAAGAAAGAGAAAAAAGGAAACAAAAATGAAGGTGGAACAATTTGAGGAGAGCGCTAATAAAGCCGTTTTTGGGGGAGAGCGTCCTATGCCCCCTGATTTCATGACTGCGCAGAGGACAAGACGTTCCTGCAGGCCAGGTGTGTCCCCCAAACTGACCCTCTGCTCCTCTGTTGCTTGTGTATACACACAGCAGATCATCAATGAGGACATTGTTTTTTTTCATCTTGTCTCAAGACATCCTGCTAGGATTTAAAATGTTTTTTTTTTCTCCAGTTCTGTGGTGTGTGTATCTGAATATTAACTGTCAGTAAACGTTTGATTTAAAATTAGCAGCATCTAATTGTTTACCTTCTATCGCTTTTTCTCTCCCCGTGTTATCACAGAAAAATGAGAGATGTCGCGTGCATGTCGTGGTGTGTCGTGAAGACGGATGTGATATTTTTCCACCCTCACAAAAGCATCGCTTGTCACTTCTTGGTGCTGAAAGGGTAAGTGAAATGTCAAATCGCTAACAACATCAATTCCTGGAAAAATAATTGCTCTGCAGTTGGTTTGGAGTTCACTTTGCAGGCATAACCCAAAATTAAAACCGCCGGCTGCAGTTTGGTAAGAGTGAGGCTGTTTTTGATCAGTATAAAAGTCCCCAGTTGAGAATCTAAGCTGAGATACGAGGAAACTATTTTTCCTCCATCACCAGAACTTCAACTTGATCTCTGCACATCATGCCTGAAAGCCCTTTTTTTTCCCAGGGCCTTGATAAAACAGATGAGATCACTGCCACGGATC
>OMPJ01010797.1:0-16461 GCA_900312935.1 Carapus acus
CTCCCCTATGCCCTAACCCTCCTTAGCCCCCCTTAGCCCAACCCCCCCTTAGCCGGTTTCCTCAGGGAGCTCCGGTTTCCTGCCACAAAGCCGTGCCGGTAAAGTGAACGGGAGATCGGGAGAAGCAGATATTCAGAGGGTCGTGTGTGTGCGTGCGTGTGTGTGTGTGTGCGTTTGCGTGCGTGTGTGTGTGTCCTGATGACAGTCCCTCTTGGCATTGGGCCTGGAAGGGGGTGGGTTGGAATGAGGGGGTACTACAAGTTCTTGCCCTGGTTCTGAACCGCATTCTGATCCCTTCATCCGGGCATTCCCGACCCTCGCCCGAAAGTCCAAACTGCTTCTACTTCTTAAGATAAATAATTAAATCCTCGCAGAAGCGTCCGTAAACAGACCAAACTGGAGGAAACGCAGCGCTTGGACCCGGCGCTCGGCCGATGGAAGCGACCCCGTGTCCTGTTTTACACAATGGTATTTCCTCTTTTTCCACCACGCATCGGGCCAAATGGTGCACATATGGAAACATGGAGGTATCAAATGATTCCTTTAACAGCGTGAAGCTATAGGATCCCCTCTCTCTCTCACACACACACAGACACACACACACACACAGTACGCAGCAGTGCCAGGAGCCTCGTCCAACAGCAATCGCGTAGAACTGCGGGGCAAAGACCATGTGATCGCTCATCTGTTTTCCTAAAACATCGGCCAGAGCCGAGCGCCACGTAGTCCAAGTTAGAATCGAAAAGTCATGTCGTTGTCATCGCTCAATCTCACTTTTTAAAGTGAGGGAAGATCCAGAGAGGTCCTTATCGAGACCGTTGGACCACAGCAGAGACTCTCTCTCCATTTGTGATAAATAATGTTTGTCCATTTCCCTAGAAACCAGATGATGCTAAGCTAAACTGAGTAAAATTTGTATTATGCGCTGCCTGTTGTGTTGTCATCGCCCCTGTGGGCTGTAAAAGAATTGAAAAAATCATGTTCTATGATACATTTCCAGATATTTGTGCTTAGTTATTCAACGTCTTTGCTGAGAAAATGGTGGAAGCAGCATTGTGTTAGCAGAGCGGGAAAAGAAACGGTGAAGTTTTAGTCTCTGTGGTGCATCATTCTGCCTTAATCGCGTTTTCTCATTTGGGGAACGTGCTGGAACGTTTTTACCAATTAGGTTCCTGCAACGTAGCCACAAGCGTCGTCAACCCCGGTGGTCGAGTCTGTCATTGTCGTCCCTAAACTTCAAACCGTCCCGCAACTGCGGGAACATCCCGGACGAATCCTGGCGTCTGACTTTGTTTGCGTTCAACCGATAGTTGCTGGTGAAGTGTTTTGAAGGCTTCTCGCAGGAGCTTCGGCGATGCAGCCGCGGCCTGCGAGATGCATTTAGGGGTGTAAACTTTCCCTCAGAAATGTATGTAAACGTCGCGGGTCCTGCCATAAATCGTATCGGACGGCTGGGAGAACGCGTTGTCGAATGCTGCTGCTGCTGCTGCTGGCGTAGCGAGTCGGGAGTTGAAGAGTTGTGCAGCTGGACGGCAGCGCTGGGAATGACAGGGGCAGGTGGGCTGGCACACGCTCCGCTCAACGTTCCCAACGTTCCCAAACCTTTCCCGGTCAACTCCTCCCCCTTCCCCTCCTACCCGGTTCCCTACCTCCACCACCTCCACCGCCCAAACAAATAGATTCTAGAGGTGCTCTCCAAAGCGTCTGAGCGGAGGAAAAGTTACGACCGGCGTTAATCGGCTCTGGCAAAGTGATTCTCAGGAGCCCCGAAAAAGTCGGAGCCAAAGACTCCCCGAGCGTCTGTAAGAGGCCGACCGCCTGATTTCGCTGTCGCCTCCAATCACTCAGGCTGAGCTCGGCCCTGCTACGGGCTGGATGGGGAGCCGGAGATCGAAAAAAATCTAGAAAATACATCCAGATCTGGAACTGAACGTATAGAATTTCTGACAGATTTGATCATGTTGAAGGGGGTCGGGGGTCTTTATTTGGCAAGTGGCAGGTATAGACCAAGCTACTACACTATGTTTTCAATCACAAGTCATGATGGTAAGGTTAACCTCATTTGTCGCCATGGTAACAGTGAGGTCAGTCCTCCACCTCTTCGAATGTGATGTGCTCATGAGTTTGTTCCTCTTTTCTTCACCTCTCCTAGCGAACCGGACCACTCGTAGCACCTGCGATTCCGCTTCAAGACACATAAAAACCATCGAGACCTCAATTTGAGCACAATAGGGGGCGCTGTACCCTGTATTCCTAATGGCTCCGTGTCACGCGGCGGCAAGTCGACACTCCTGCCTTCAATTTACGACCCCTATGTCATCGTTTGGACGTTTACGCGAAAGCCTAGTCGAAGTCGAGACTCTTCCTCTCTAACTCTCTCCATCTCTCTCTCTCTCTCCGTCCTATAGGAAAAATCAGAAACAGGTGCTTCTAGCGTCAACACAGCGCCCGGACGACCTTGTCCGTAAATGGACGCGTTGTGCCGGCCGGCGGTGTCGCCCCTCTTATTGATGGCGTCATATTTTTACTCCCCGAGTTTGTGTTGCGGGTTATTAAAGTGTCAGGACGTCAAGCGGGGCCCCTGAGGAATCGCATCTAGAAGGACATCGCCTAGAAATAACGCAGCTAGCAGAGGGAATAGACGGCGGCTCGGCTTGTTTTCACTCAATGTGCACAGTGCTAGAGCTGGGTGAAAGTGCATGGTGGCGCAAAACGCTAGTTGAGTTGCTTGCTGAGGGACGTTTCCCATATTTTCTCAGCCAATTTTTCCCGTTTTCCCCTTCCGCCCCGTTGGTGGAACGTAGGAGTTGCGCTCGTCATTCCACACTCTGCTCCGCTTCCTTCCTCCCGTGCGCCTTTCAAAATGGAAAGTGGTAACGCGCAGTCACCAAATACTCCCGGATGTCCCTGAAAACATGAAATTGCAGACACACCAAATCGCCCGCAACCTCCATCCCTGCACACACACACACACACACTCTGTGCGGCATTCTTCCACTATATGTCATCTGGCTGGGAGCGTATGACAGCCGCTGCTTATCAGTGGGAGTCTATATGTCCACATTCCAGTCTTTCCTCTATCTGACTCGTCCCTCAGCAGACGCTCGGTCCAAAAGCAACACACGCCGAGGCGGGGGGACAGATAAGACGCTTATCAGCAGCAAAAACAAAAGGGACCAAAGCGCTTCTCAATCAGCTGGCGGGCGGTGAGATTCTCCAGCCGCACGCCAGCGCTGTAAAACTTATCGGGGACGCGACGCGGGCAGGCGACGACACGGGGCTTTGTGAGGGTGTGCGAGTGGTTTGTGAGGTGAAGAAGGTTCTAGAGCAGGCCTGAGATGAGGCTGACCATCAAACGAAGGGGGGAGCAGGGGGCGGTTTGGTGGTAAGAGCACTGGAGGCCATTCATACCACCACCAAGGCTGAGTCACTCAGCACGGGCCTCACAGTTGGCAAAACCACAAGGAAAGTGAAAAAAGTGATAGAATTAGATAGATAGATTAAATAGATAGAATTTGTGACCTCTTACAAAACTGTAGCAAAAGTTGTGTTTGGATGGAGATTTTTTTTGTTTATTTTATGCTATCAACTGGAGAAGCTACTGCTTAGTGGACTAGGATCCAGATGGTTGCTGATTAGACTTAAGACCCTCTAGTCAAGGGTTCAGAGGCATGTTCTCAAATAATGGGGAATAATAATCATTGATATGTGAGAAGTCTCTTCACAGAGTACTACCACCACTACTACGATAATTATTATTATTATTGTTGTTATTGTTGTTGTTGTTATTATTATTTTATTATTTTCATATTGGTAGTAGTAGTAGTAATATTATTTGTTTGTTTGTTTGTTTGTTCATTATTATTATTGCTGCAGCTGCTGTTGTTGTTGTCATTATTTATTTATTTATTTATTTATTTATTTATTTATTTACTTACTTACTTACTTACTTACTTACTTACTTACTTATTTTATTATCATTATTATTATTATTATTGCTGAAAAGTGATCCATACAGTTTTGTTATTGAGGAAGTTTGTACCAAACAGGCCCATTATATTACTCAGTGCCCATGAAGTAGCCCTCAATCTCAAAAAGGTTGATGACCTCTGACCTAGTCCCATGTTGAAGTGCTTTTGAGCAAAGCGTTGAACCCTAAACTGCCCCTTGAGTGCTTCACTGAGCAGCTAATTGCTCCTTATGTAACGGGAATGGGTCGGACATAGAGAAAGCAGCCTCCCTTTAAAAATTAAAAAAACACCATTAATGTCTGTTGAAACTGATCACAGCTTCCATTTTTGGCATCAGGGAGGATAGAGAGTTTTAAAGAAGCCGCTTAAGCCAAATGACTGCGATTGCCTTAATGCTCAAAAGACAGATGACTGGCTATCCGAGTGTGTGTGTGTGTGTGTGTGTGTGTGTGAGTGTTCCCAGAACCTCCGCCTGCACACGAGCATCACTGTGGTGGAGCTCGGCGAACAATACCGCCCGACTTTCTGACCTTTGCTTCCAGAGCACAGAGGAGAAACAATGCCCTCCTTATTTAGCTCAAAGCCTTCCCGCCATACGCACCATCACGCTCCTTTTGCTGTAACCCAGCTCCGCAAACTCCAGGAGTTATCGCGACCTCCGGCGAAAAGGGGAAAGAGGAGGGCTACGAAAAGCGGCTTATTGAAACATGTGGACGGATGGAACAAACAGCCGGTGACGGAGGAGACCAGACTGTTTTCTGGAAAAACGCACCGCCGATCGGGGCGGGCCGGGACGGGGACGGGTTGGTTTGGCTGTCAGCGTGAGGACGAAACCCAGGGGGGTTGGGAAGAACAATCGGGGACAGAGAAAGGGAAGGGAAGCGGGAAGGATGGAGAGGATGGGGAGAAAATTAAAGTGAGGAAGAACCAAAGACGGAAGGAGTAGATGAAGGAAGCTAGCGCTGCCACATTCCGCTAGCACTGCTACTTTCATTTCACTGCACGTCCTGTAGGAGCGTGTGACCGATAAATTTCCTCAATCTTGAAAAGAGTCGTGATGTTTGACTTTCTCATCGCAGCGTGCAGCTTTTATTTCAGTCTTATCTTATTTTAGCTCGGTACACAAGTACGTCAAGTGAGTGGACGGCGGGTAAAACACACCAAATGCTACTTTTGGCTGATGTAAATAGCGTAACGAGTCGTTTGGGTGCAGTTGAAAGCAGATTTTACGACAAGCAGGGCTCAGTTTGCGCTTTTTGTTGCATAAGTTTGTCGGGTTGGCATCGTAAATACTCTTGGTGGGGTTTCTTTGCAGTCCAGAAATGTATAGCGAGCCTATTTCAGTTGTCCTGGGCACATAAAACATGCCGCAGATTCCAGCCAGAGAGAACAAAAAGCAGTTTTGTTCATCAGTCGTGGCTGGAAGGACGCGCAGCTCGGCGCTCAACTCAACAGGCCTTTGTCATGACAACGGCTCCTTAATCATTGCTTTGGGTCTGAAATATTAGCAACACATGATAAAATCTGACATCATCGCTCCACGGCCAGAGCGAGAGCGAGAGCGAGAGCGAGCGCCCAGGGCCAGCGGCAGAAATGCGTTCCAGATTTTGCACGTCGGAAGGGTGGGGGGCGTGGCCGCGCAAAGAAAGGAATCGTAAATAACTCGGGAATAATCCTTTGACATCTTAACCTCCACGGTGAAGTATGTAACCCAACTCTTCACCGTGCTGTCAACGCCGTGTTTACCCCTGACAGGCAACCGCGCGCAGGGGAACCTGGGCCGTCCACCTTTAGAACCTTGTGCCTCGCTTTGAGTTACGTTGTGTTTTTGTACTTGGTGCTACAGAGCAGACGTGGCAACGATTTAATGAGCAGACCGGGAAGGGATGTGAGCGCAGCCCAGCGGAGGTCCTCAAAGCTTTAAAGGTTCCCTGCAAACAAAACCAGAGCCGGGTCAGGTGAGGCTCCAGGATCCAGCCGGTGTGTCAACAATGTGTTGAGAACCTCGGGCAAAAAGCCAAAATCCGAAAAGCGAAAGGAGTATTTGAGCTCAAGACTGGTAAACATCTCGCAAAGATTTTACTACGTGTTGTGTTGCTGTTGTTGCCAGTGTTGCCCTCCTTGGTTTTGATTTCAGGTTGCCTATAATTACACTTTGGTGAAGATCTCTGACTCCCTAGAACATTGTGATCGTTCAATTTTCTCACCCAGGTTGGTTGGAGAAATTGAAGACCCATAATATTCTCCACCGCTTTGCGCAAAAAAAGGCAATTTTTGGGTCCCATTGTGTCCTCAAGTCCACTACACCCAAGCCAAAGTGGGTCTGAGCTACACAGCAGCTTCCATCCCATTCCTGGAGCTGCACACCGGCTCGCTTTACGAACCCTGTTACGTGTCACACATGCTGAGAGCCAATCAAAACAAACCTTCTGAAGCAGATCAGTACAGGACGTTACACATTGGACATTTCCACACATGGTACAAACTCGGTTCTAGAACACAATCTGTTCCCTAACGCGAAAACCAAATCAGGTCCCGATCCCCCAAAAGTGAAGCGGTGCCAGAGTGACGCTAAAGATTTTCCGATATTTAAAGTCTTTGATCGAGCGAGTCTGGTCAGCATCCAGAGTTTCGCTAGTCTGAAGGTGCTCGGGAACCACGTTTCCGCTGCAGAATGGCTGAGCAGAAAATGAGCTGAGACCAAGAATAGCAAGAAGCAAAACACTTATATATCGAACAGGAATAACGTGGATTAGTTTTGCGTTTACGTGGTGTGCGATTGCGTGACTGAATCATCAAATGTACGGATTTGTGTTTCTGCGGGTTCCGACCGATCTGGATCAGGTATCAAAGACGGAGGAGTTTCAGTCGGAGAGCTCTGGTCTCGGGGCCTCAGCCGGCCTCGCTGAGAGGCTCTGACAGCAGAAGAAAGAAAGTGGACCCCTTACGCCCACTTCCTGCGTGCTCCTTCTCTCATCTCGCTGAGCCATAACATTCTTTGATTCCACGCCGCTGCAGCTCCAACGCAAACCAGCTGACACAAAAAGAAACCAACCCAAAAACACTCCCTGCCGCTAATAATGTACTTTTTTTTTTAACAGGCGAAAAAAAAAAACGAGCTTTAAGCACTTTGATTTATCCGCACGTCGCCGCAGTGCCTCTTTAGTCTCCGTCTGAAACACATGTTGCTGGGTTGCTAGCGTTGTGGAAGATGTACAGTTTCCCTTTCCTCTTGTCAGGCCCCTAAATGTCAAACAGACTCCTGTTTTGGAGCAGAATCGCCAAGTTTGCTGCCTTCTGGAAAGGGTTAATGCCGCCTGGAGGTCAAAATGGCGTCCCAGTGGACAGGAGGAGTTCTCTGCCAGTTGTTTGCCTGCGTGTTTTGCTCATCCTCAAAACACTTAAATTGATTTTGGTGGAAAATAAGGTCGGGGAATTGAATTTGAATTGAAGTGATTAGCTGTGGGTGCGGACGTGGATCCTCAGAGCCGCATGTGACAAGTTAACTCGTTTCTGCCGCTTTTGTTCCCTCACTAGTACTCGTTCTCATCCTCCTCCTCCAAGCTCTATCCCGTCTTAATATCGCATTTTCTCCAGTAAGGACCTCAACGACTATTTGGGCCTCTAGAGGTTCAGGGGGAGGTGGAGGACCCTAACCCTTACCCTAACGCCTACCCTAACCCTAACCTAGCTCACATTCTGGACGGGTCAGGAGACTTGTGGGAAAGTTTCCCACCCACAAGCCTCGTAGCAACTCTGACACACTCTCGGCGACCAATATGACGGTATTTCTGGCCGTGGGATGCGATTCGTATTGCTTGTTACTCGCTGGTCTTGTGACTGGAACAACTTTGACAAGTTTGTGACTCTAACAAGTTTGACACAGGTTCCTGAAATGAATGCAGGATTGTTTGTAATAGCACATGTGCGTTGCAATAACATTCGTGCAGTAAATGTCGAGTTGTATCTCCCACTAAGACTGTTTCCTCGTCTTGGGTACATATTTATCATCTCCTCTGCTGACATGCTTTGACTCTCTGCTGTCCTCTTGGAAGACAAATGTCCAAATTAGGAACATTGGACATTAAACCAAACGATTCTAAGGACGGAGGAGTGGAGCCTCGCCTCTCCTTCCCCCCTTCATAACCGCAGATTAATAGCTTTGTTTGGCCTCGTTTGTACCACTTTCCACAACGCTTTTAAACCGGCGAGCTATAAACATTTACCCGCCTAGTTGAGCGCAGCGCGACCAGAACGTCGGCGTCCGTCGGCTCCATTACGCCGGACAAGCGGCAGGTATTTCCCTGTGAAAATGATCAATGGGGGAAACCGCAGCTGCACGCAAAGCGGCCGTAACGTTTCTCTCTGTTTTTTTTCGGACAGGGTGTGGGGAACTTGGAGTGGGAGAAGGGTGGGAGGCGTGGGGGTTGCGAAGGAGGGCAGGTTCTGCTCAGAAAAACCTATCATCTTTCATTAAAGGCAGCTCGGAGATCCAATCTGGCATCTGCTGTTCATTACCAACTCGCAGTCGGACCAGGAGTAGTCAAAAGAATCTGTTTTGCGGGTGAAAAAGGATTACAAATGCTACTTGGAATAGCTTGATAGTAAATCAGGAGGAAACAGGCGCCTGGATAGTAACAAAAACTGATCATAGCGCACCTACATACCAGCCAGGCGGGCCAGAGTGTGTTTACTAGTCTGTTGGCACTGGTGTTTATAGGCGATTCCAGGCCAGGGGTTGTTTTGCCTGAATGCTACTCTGCAGTCTTGGGTCCAATTTCTACGTGTGTGTGTGTGTGTGTGTGTGTGTGTGTCCATGCCGTGCAGCGCACCTGAGGACAGTCTTTGATGTAGTGTCCCTTGTTGAAGCAGAGGTGGCACAGGTAGTTGGGCGGCGGCCTTTTGCTGGGCTTGCGAGTCTCGGCGGACAGCGAGAGGTCAGAGAAGTGGTCCGTTAAGCAGCTGAGGCCTTCCACGATATTGTTGAGGGAGCCGTACGGGGAGGAACTCTTGTACAGGTTGTTGTTCAAGGCCTGACGAGGGAAGGAGAGGAAAGAGATAAACAAAAACAATCACAAGATGATCGCCTGCTGGAAGTAAGAAGCGAGAAAAACCAAGAAAAACTCCAAAATGAGTTTTATGTAATGCAAGTAAGAATAAGAATAATGATGAAAAAACATTCCGCCTGCATGTTAATAGTGTCGATCAGCCCAGACTCCAGTCTCGGTCTGACAATTGAAAAGATGTGTGACTTTTATATGTGGGAGCGAAGCTGTTTTACTGCCCCGGCCTCATATTTGATACAGGACACTTTATTACTCGACTTAAAAACTGTCGTAACTTTGCGCTGGAGCGCCAAAACTTCAGACTTACTTATGGCTTATGCATTTTATAAGTCATGAGAAAGACATAAAACGACCTCACGTCTGCTGACTCATCACTGTATGAAATGAGCAACACATCACATCGGCGATAAATCATCTCTGGTAACTTGTGCGTAATTCCAGCATGAGATGTACGATTATTACAAAGTTTGTTATCATTTATTGATGTTATTGACAATTGCATTTGTTACTGTTACAAATGTTATTTACTTACGACATATTTCTTGCCGTATCTGATCTCCGGCCTCCCGTTAGTGATTGTCATCCCTATAAATTAAGGCGGATCGAGTCCGATTATCTGGATGCGAGTGTGGTAACGTGGTGCAGATGTTGCCGGATGACATATTTGTCTTGGCAAAAACAAACGCGCATTAATCATCCTCAAACAAAATCAAATGTCTTCTCGGGCCTCGGGTTTCGCCAGTGATGGATCCCTAACTCGAGCCCGGCTAAGGAAATGTTTAGGACCCTTCAAAAGACAAAAGTGTCTCTCATTTCACGAAAACCACACACCGAGCGGGGGCGGCAGGATGTCGTGGAAAGAAAGGAGAAGAAGAAGAAGAAGAGGAGTAGAAAAAAAAAGAGGCGTTTGGACCAGCGCGTCAGTCCATCGCGCTGATTGATTCCCCTATTCGCCAAGGCGGAGGACAGTAGCGGCCATTATTTCATCTCTGCAGATGTGCTGCATTTACTCTGTGAGCTAATAGTGTCCGTTTCCTTCGCCCGAACAAAATGTCTTTGTCGCCGGCGATTCCGAGCGCTCCTGCGGCGCTGGCACAATCGTGGGCATTGTGCGTGCGGAGGAGATGGGTGCTATGGCACCGTGGGGCGAGGATGAAGAACGGCCTGCAGACGCTGCCTGTTTACCCAAAGAGAGGGAATTGTGATTGGACGTCCATCTCCGAGGCCCTCGGAGGCCTTCGGACACTTCCCTCATTGTGCCGTCTTACATGTCCATCCCTATTTATTGCTTGGCTGGGTCTGTTTTTTGCGTTTATTGCGTACTTTTGCGCCGTATTTAGACAGTTTATGGGCGCTTGAAGGAGGAATGGCGCGATCTGTCTCCCACGTGTTTGGACATAACTGTCCCACGCGTACTGCACTCTACATACACCAACACACGGGCGGGGACAAATGCTTTTTTTTCCGCGCAAATGGTCGTCCCAGCACGTTCCAGTACTTTTTCGTCAAAGTCCAACAAAGTTACCGCACTTTGTTATGTAACTTTTGCTCAGTCTTTTATCCCTTCGCCAAACTTTGATGGTCCCAGCACGCAAATGTTGTAAATCTGCAAATTGTCCTGGCTGACATGTTTTGATAGTCAGCAGGCACCCACAAAGTTCTCAACACCACCCGCGTCTCATCACAAATCGTGGACAGACTGAGCGTCCACTGCAATCTCTTAACTTCTCTAGAGAGGCGTCAGTGTTGCTAGAAGACGTGTTCTAGAGCAAAATGTTCTGGATCGCAAAACCTAAACACTCCGTCGCGGTTAAGATGTGGGTGCAAGATCTCCAAAAATAACCGAAAATCCGTGCGGACGCGCAGAGGCAAACGACAATTTCTCTCAAGATTTCGGGACATTTGGTTAACCGAGCGCCCACCTAGCACCGCCACAGCAACTAGATAGCAACCTCGCAGGATAATGGAAGCTTTGGAGGTGCTTATGCTTGACGAGGTCCCCTTGATGAAGGGTTGAGGGCTGGAAAATGGCGCTTTTTTGGGTTATACGGCCGATGTTCCAGTAGGACTTTGTGGGATTAAGTCGTACTTAAAGTCTGAGCCGCTCAGTCCTCGAGTCAAAGTTCTGAAACTTCTTGTACGGGGTCCAAAATAAGTTTCTCCGGCAATTATGGACCTCCACAATGCCAGGGAAGTAATAGGGTAGTGGAACTCATCATTGTTTCAGATAAACCACATTATTCCATGAACACGTGTTTTTTTTTTTTTTTCTTGTGCACTCCATTCCTGCGTTTTTTTTTTTTTCTTTCTTTTTTTCTACTTTTTACTGATCTGGCAAGCAAACATGGAAACCTGAAACTGCTGCATATCTGCTGTACGTGCATGCGGCCGCAGAAACTAAATACTTTCATTTTTCCATATCCAACACAGCCAATACATTGTGATGTGTGTGTGTGTCTGTAAGTGTGTGTGTGTGTGTTAAGCTGGGGCTGGAAACAGCCGAACCTCACAGACTTAATGCTCTATTTTGCAATCTGGGAGTGACATATTTCCACGCACACCCTCCCGAAAGGGATGGCATTAAATTAAGCCGCACCGCGGGGGGCCCTCAGCTAGCAAACGCGGCCGCACGCTCCTCTGAGCCCGAGCGGAGGGCCAAATCGGGTGAACTCTCGCTTTCAAACCCCTTTGAGTTCTTCTCTCAACCTGCTGCCATGCCTCCCAAAGAGCCACACACGGACTCAGCAGAACAGCCTTGAACACACAGGCACTATGCCTGCAGCACAAAACACATATTCATATGCCACCGAGTGCAACTCAGAGGAGGTATGCAGGTGAAGTTTACTGTATGGGCAACAAAAATAACCGCAAGGGGGGATGCAGGGAGTGTGAGTCATGGCTTGCAAAGAGGATAGAAATGCAGACATGCAGAAACAAAAGCAGCAGCAGAGCATCAGGTGGATTATTCACAGGAAAAGTTGCGCTATTGTTTGTTTGTTTGTTTGGTTTTTTTCCCAAATAAGAAGGAGCAGCAAAGTGGTATTAGTGAAGTGTACCTCGGTCCTCATATGGAAGAAGTTGTTGAGGCAGTTGGAGCTGCTGAGCGCCGAGCTCAGGTCGCCGCTGGCGCGCTTGCCGGCGCTGGAATCCGGAGTTCGGCTCTCCGGATCGGCATTGAATGCGTCAAAGGCGCTGCTGGCCTGTGCGTCCTGCAACGACATGTAGACCCAGTTGAGCAGCTGAGCCGGCTGGTACACAGCTGTACCCGAGTCT
The DNA here is from genome assembly GCA_900312935.1 of Carapus acus. Classification (NCBI taxonomy): domain Eukaryota; kingdom Metazoa; phylum Chordata; class Actinopteri; order Ophidiiformes; family Carapidae; genus Carapus; species Carapus acus. The sequence goes on from OMPJ01010797.1 coordinate 12,311, forward strand.
ATGGCGGACATCATTTTTTGAGGGGGTTGGTTTTTGTTTTGGAAGGTGGTGGATGTGGGGGGCGAGGGACGGGACAAAGGGAGAAAGTTGCGGATTTCAGTTTGTTTGTCACTGGATCGACTGCGCCTCTTTACGCGCAGCCCCGTCAAGACGCGCTGGGGTTGTTTAGGGTTTTTTTTCTTTTCTTTTTTCACGGATCGCCGAACTCCCGGTCCCGGTTAGTCATTCCTGCACAATTTCGCCCCACCCGAAAATAAAAGGTGCAGATCGGGGCTCCCTATGACAGGGGTGGTTCCCACCCGGCCCCCCAACCCCCTCGCATGAAGTCCGGGTCCCGGGCAGAGAGAAAAAGGAGCGACAGCCGCGGCGCAGGGGGAGAGGCGCAGTGAGGCACAGCCTCCCCGCGCCTCCCGGCCCGACGCTCCGAGTTGCGTCACCGAGAATAGGAGGTCCAACATGGGTTTGTGTCTCTCTCTCCTTCTGGCACTCGGTCCCCCCGCCCTCCTCCTCCACACCAAGAGGTTTCCACAAATCATCAACAACCTGCGAAAGTTTTTTCCCCTCATCTACAAATGTTGCCACATCTCTGACGGGGCGATTCCCAAAGTTTTGCCACATCCCCACAGCTGTGAGGTTTAATCATTATTAATGCCTTACATTCACACGTGGGATAACAAATTACCCCAAGGGTTGTTATTCTTCACAATCTTGATTAATAAGAAAAATTGCAATAAATTCACACTCCAGATATTCCTCATTAAACATGTTTGTGACACGAGGCAATATTTGTCTTTATTTATGTTTTCACTCATTTTGAGAAAATTCTCAATATTTTGAGAATTTTAGTCAGGGTCAAAAAACAAACAAACAGTGTAGGTATTGGTAGGTTTTGCACCGAAGGGTTAAAGAGGTATTCATAAAATGTGGTTTGGAAAAGAAATTAGTGATATAATGTTATTGGAGATCATATTAAACTATAATAATAATAATCCAAAAGTATTAGTTAGACATTAATCATTTGATATATCAAATATGTCAAATAATTGATAATTTATATCATTATTACACATTGCCATGCAAGTGACACCAACCATTGATTATTGCTCATTATATCATTCGCTAAGTTCGCGTCCATACCTCGTTAGCACACCAAAGATAAAACTCAGCAGCATCTTTCAAGTACTCAGTCATTCAAATTTAAGTTTTTCATTTCTCCTTTATCTCCACCGGGTTGGTATTTATGATCTGATTCTAACCGGCTTTATTTTGAAAAATACCCTGTTTCTCTCCGTCACATCCGGCTGTTGAAATCCTTCCGTCGGTCACATGTGTTGCCTTTCGTCAAGCCTGTGGTGCTTTGCTGTTTTGCTGAGCCGCAAAATGAAAAAGTGCACAATATTTACATATCGCCACCCTCTTAGAATAATCGCTTAAGTAATTTCTTAACAAAAATGATTGAATGATTTTTTTTTTGCCGAAATCATCTCCTTATGACGTGGCCACTTCTAGTAAAATTGCCTCCATCCTCAGTTAAACAGATCATGCCATTCTACTCCTTTAGTATAATTGTCTATATCATTGCCAATGAACAAATGGTTCAGTTTTATGTCTTTCTTGAAAAATTTGAGAGGATGACTAAAGCAATTATTTTGAGAGGGCTTTGCTATAGGAGCTGCAATATAATAACACGGGGCCGCCATCTAGTGTCTAATATAAATACTGAATATTTGGCGGACCTTCACGAGGAATCAAACTTGATCAATCTCTATTTGCGAGTACATTTACCTTCAGAATGTTTGAAACACCATCTTGTTTTTACTTTCGGGATTACAACACCTTTCAATCAGATCAATGAGGCAATTTAATGTAAGTGATCCCGTTTTCTCGTTGCTCAGGCGTTTACATCTGTTCATGCCTTATCACTGTTTTTGTGCATGTGTTGATCATGGAAATAAATGAAAAAATAATGTTTTGGCATGGAAATCTACCAAAAGTGAACTACAACATCTAAAAACTTGGTGTGTGCATTCACGCACGTAAAAATTACATTTGCCACTTGTTAAAAAGCGTCAAACGCGTTTTAAACACTTTGAGTGTTCAGCTGTCCTAAATTTAAATGTATTAATTCCGTTTGCTGGAGGATTATTGAAATTATATAAGGTTGTTTTGGGGAAGCATGAAAATGGTGTTGCGTTCAAAGCAGCTCGGAGGAAAACAATGCCATTTGTTGCGTGTTGAAAATATTCAAGACAGATTCGTTTAATGAAAAATGCCCGTTGGACAAAGCATGTCATTGTCCCGAGTGCCCTTCTTTTTGCACACTGTGCGAAAAAAACCCAAACCGGAGCACATACCGAAGCACCGGGCCGGTGATTCAGAGTCAGCGGCCGTGAGTGGCGTCCTGGCCGGGCAAAGGTCGCCACTGTGAGCGGAAACAATGCGGAGGACCCACCCACCTCCGCCCCACTCGCTCTTCCTGGATAGCTGTCGCCTAACGGACAAGTAAGTTATCTCCGTCCACCTTTTATCCTCCAAACGGGCTTTCACTTCACAACATACTTTAGCGTGCTACACATTAATATGTTCTTTAATTACAAAAATGAATCGCGAATTTTCCGTGTTTGTTTTTTTCTTTGGCGCCTGTACTTAGACGCCTGCACTAATTTTACAAGCTTCACCCCGTGTTCGAACCGGATTGCGCTAATGCTAAAACTACAGGAGAAAACACACAAATGAGCATCTTTTACTCGTTGCAAACGATTTATTGGCGCATCAGTTGTGCTTATCTGTGTTTTCGGGCTGTTCCGTGCCACATTAGCAGCCACTTTGATAATGTTATGCAACGATGACGTATCGGAGCGGAGCGTTAGCAAAGGATGCTCACACAGGATGCTACGTAAACACACCAGAAGGTCATTTTTTATCATCTAAAACCAAAGTTAAGCCTCTGTGTGTGTGCTTTAGTGCTTTAACCAAATATACCGACGGTCTTTGGCCGTCGAAATGTTCTTGTCATGTGTCGCTGTGTATAAATCTGTGATTTGTTGTGTAGAGCAATAAACTACATTTACAGTTTAGTTATACTTTCAAAATGTCTTCTGACAATCATGTCCTGTCAAAGGCTTGTGTCAGAAATTTTATTTCGATAGAAGTTGTCCTCAGTGCAATCGACACATTTCAGTTAATTCACGTGTGGTGGTCCAAAGTAGATAAATCAAAATTAGGGGTGTGTCAGTAAAGGGTGTGAAGCAACATGCTTGCGCCATCATCTTGAACAAACTGTGGCGTAGAAGACCTCAGTGTTGTCTTTGCTGCCCCTCACCACCTGTAGCATCTGCAACCAACTAATGAGAAGATAAATATAGGATATGTTATAGAATACATTAGCATTTGCTGTGATCTGTTACGTAAACGCTTTGTCCCAGATTGTGTAATACTTAGTCGAGTTGTGTACTTTCGTCCGAATCGGGCTGAGTGAGCTATCTCTACTGTGGCATGTGAATTAGTGTGAGCGGCGTTTTTCGTCCGGAATGGATATATGGTCAGGCTTCCTCCTTTTGTCTGTGAGGGAAACGTTAAATAAATCAGGACGGTGGTATCTTCTGTGTGTATCTCTTCTTTGTGTCGGCTGGTGTGTTTCTGAAACATATCAGCTTATAACGGTCCAGTCGAGTTTGTCCAACACTGAAGCATTTCACTGGAAAATGTAAACGAGAGGAAACTATATGGCAGTTTCCACGGTTACACCCAGTAATGAAGGAAGTAGGACACAGAGGGATCGTGTCTCTCAAATTACATCCAAACTTTTCAGAATTCCAGACTGGATCGACAACTGTTGAGCCTTTTTTTCCTCAATAGACATTAGCCATAGTGATTTGAAGTGGACAAGTTACGATTTACAATTTTGCTTCACATACTGTAGGTTTGGAAGATGAGTTACCCTGGATACCCTCCTTCTGGTGGATATCCGCCACAGCAGCCAGGTGGATACCCACCCCAGGCTGGCGGTTACCCTCCAGCACAAGGCGGTTACCCTCCAGCACCAGGTGGCTACCCTCCAGCACCAGGTGGCTACCCGCCCCAAACGGTAGCAGGGGGCTATCCGCCCCACCCGGGGGCAGGAGGGTACATGCCCCAACCGGGGCCCGGAG
>OMPJ01010798.1:0-15220 GCA_900312935.1 Carapus acus
ATATATCGATACTATTGCAAACAATATAAAATTCACCCCAGTGGTAGACTATTGTGTTTCACATAAAAAAAAAAGGACAGCTGACAAATTTCAGAATTTGTTTTCAAAGCTCAATATACATATTTGTTGATCAACAAAAGCACGAGGCGAGAGTCTCACCAATGTGTCGTCAGATTTGTGTTTTGACAGAGGAAGGATGACTTAGGATCCGTGCGTGGATGCGTTACGTGCTGGGTGTGCGTGCGTATGTGTGCGTGTGTGTCCCCACTAGGTGATTTGTGAATGGGACCTACAGCTGACAGGCCGTCTGGCTGACAGGCTGCTCCCACCGCAGGGGTCAGCGGATGAGAGGGACACCGGAGGCCCTTCATCCTCAACCAGCAAACCGCTCGCCTCCAGGGTCACTGACAGCATCCATCCACACACACGCGCACACACACAAATTCTCATGTAACACTCAGGATGAACACATTCCGTGCAAATACACTCATCACCTGTCTGGACAGTGTTTGGACAGGTGGGGGTCTGACTCGTGACTGATTCATCATCAGTCAGAAGTCAAACCTCCACCTTTCCCCCTTATGACTAGCTTGGATGTCGTCACCATTTCTCGCTCTGTGGATGCACTGCCCTGTGTGTGTGCGCGTGTGAGTGTGTGTAGCACACCCTTAGCAACACGCGACATGTCTTAAATCACGCACGCCGCTTTATTTTCAGGAGGGATCGATGATTTATCACCACCGGAGTCCCCCAGTGGTGAAAAATAAATTGTCCGGACGTGTGGCGAAGGACGAGCATCCCTGCAACGCAGGGAAGAGATTTGGTCCAATCAGGGGAAGGCTAGCTCAGCGTTTTGAGGAGGGAGACCCTCCCCTGCCTCGCTGACGGGGCACGTTGCATTTCTGGGATGGTACGTTCGCAAAGCCCCACTGAGCTGATTGAGATGGACATTTACTCCTACTGAACTTAAAATCCAGATTCATCAGTTGCTTTGTAAACAAAGAGATGGAGAAACATTTTTCCCGAAGTGACTTCAGTTTGTGGACAGTTTGGACACCATTGCCTTACTAAACTATGGGAAACATGTGGCAATTTTGCTCCTCACCATGACTCCTGCTTCACAGTGGAACATCTGGACACCTCTGAAGTTTGCAGCGAAGGTATCAAAGGTCCACCTGGTGGGTCATTCCATATTTTCTGCTGGGCAGAAACATTCTCACTCTATTCGCTCAGAATTTCCCAACACTCCTCCTGTGTCCCTGCCTGGCATTTTCTTTTTCTCGCCCGGAGTTCCGTGGAAGACAAGTGCCCACACATTTCACCTGCTAGCAAGGGCGTCGTGGCGACTGACACTTGTGGGATGAAGTGCCCGTCGCCGACGCCGCGAGCACGAGCCTCGTGAATATCAATGTTGTCCTCCCTGACTCGGCCGCCCTCGGCCCCAACAGAGGGACCTTTGACGGGGTCGCGGCCGAGACGGGGCAGCGTATGGCGCTTCGTAACGCCGCGGGCCGCGACGTGGGACTCCGGAACACTTCCTGAGACCCGACATGCCACGGAAATGTTTATCGTACCACCGAGGAGTGTGTGAGGAGTCTGTGAGGACCTCGGCCAGGAGGGCCGTTTGGGCTCGGAGCCTATCTAGGCCACAAAAAGGCTGTTATGCAAGGAGAGAAATAGCCGTTATGCTAATTGACCACTCGAGGTCTATGTCAAAATGCTAGCCTGATGTCAGTTCAAGGGGGTTGCTGAGGTAGCGCCTGGCTGTCAAAAGGATCTGATGAAAGTGTCCTTGAGCAAGGCATCGAACCCTTTACTGCTCCCCAGTTGCCGGTGGTACAGTAGCTCTGCTCTCTGGGTAAAAATCTGTGGGAGAAGATGAGCAGAGGCGGGTGGAGCCTTGGAAATCAGCCACAACGCAGAGAAAGACTTTCTTCGTCAGACAAACAACATCCCGGCCTTTAGCCCGCAAATTAGCGATGGGTAGTGGGAAGGAAAACACCTCAACAACCAACCAACAATAACAACACTTTCATCTTCTTCCCCCAACAAGTGAGTGATGGCTGCAGGCGCAAAGCATCACCGCTTGACTGCTGGAACATTGTGGACCGCTGAGGCAAGACTTTGAATGTCCTCTTCGAGACGGACCGGTCACAGCCACCGACAAGCCCCCCAAGATGTCCAGCATGCTGCACAGACATCTTGGGTTTGATGTAGATGCCAAATTTGGGACTTCGGTGGTTGAATGGCGGTGACGTGGAGGAATCACTGCTTTCACAGGGGGCGACTCCCTCTCTCCCTCTCTCTCTGAGCTCTGTGTGTGTTTTCAGTGGGTGTGACACAGATATAAGTAGCAAACAATATTGGTAGATATGAATGACAATCAATCACAAACTGATACATGATGACAAACAAATGATGACTGCACAATGGAGGGACAACAGGTGATACTCACACAACTCTCTGCTAGACTACTAGGTTTGACAGTAATGAAATTACAAATTTGAAGTAATTACGCCATCTCTTCCCGCATCAGCCTAAACACACGCACACACACACCTAAATGTTGTCATATGATCATCACAAATAAGCACACAGGTTGAATAATGCCTGTGTATTGAAGTATTTATTCGTGGTCTATATGCAAACAACACCCTAAGAGAAAAGAAGAAGATCCTAAGATAATGAAAAAGTCATGAAATATGTAAATCTCCTTAAAAAGAGAACCAAAACAAGATAAAATAAAATGTAAAAATCACAGTTGCCTTAATGGCAATTCATCCTTTCCACTCAGCCATCATCTGCTCTGCTTTCCCTTCTGAAATTAGCTGCACTTCTTGGCAGACCCAGCTTTATTCCAAATATTGCGATAAAACATATCACATCTCCACAAAACAAACTAAGATGTCACCTTAGGGACAAGTAGGGTTTTTTTTGCAGCAAAACAAAGCAGGGCAGCCACAGCTGTCCTCAGACACCCTCTAATCTTGCCAGCATCATTTAAACAGCACCATGCAGAAGTACTATAGTGCTGTTCTGGATCCTTTTTATTAAGATAGTCAAACACCAACATCAACACTGTAAATCCCATTAGTTGAGGTACATGACGTTATTTATTTTTTATTTTCTTAGTGCCATATGAGTAGTAACAAAGGGAAACTATTTTGACCGAGCATTTCGTTGTCAAAAAACAGGGAAAAAAAGAAAAAATATTCAATAAATTTCCACCCAACAATTCTGATTTAGGAATAAGATTTTATCTGCGATTAAATCCCGCAGCTATAAAAAGAAATCGCACCCATAAGGCGCTTGTTTCTCCGGCATGATGTCATGTTGGATTCCTCACAAACGAGGTAATGCGGAGCGTCCGGCCAGCAGCAGCGAGGCATTGTGTGTTTACGCCGACGGCTGCGCTCCCAGCCGCGCCAGAGCCCCATCAATCCAGCGGCCATTCGACTTAAACACGACGTTTCACACAAATACGAAACTAAAACGCACAGACCAGGATATTTTACAAATCACCAAGCTTCGCTTAAAAATTCGGCGATAATATTACCTCCAATCAACGCCGGCTTTTGTTGAAATATGAAGGTTTAATGCCGGTTGTTTCAGTCAGCCTCCTCTGGCCACAACGAGCCCGAATGAACGCAGGGATGCGATTTTAACGGCAAAGAGGGTGGGAGTTTGTATTGGGAAATTGATTTATCTTTTTTATCATCGTCATCAATTTAAGTCGTGGTTCAAGCGGATTATGACCGCCAACGGACCGACACATAAATGTGTCACTTTTTTTATTTTTCATGGAAAAAGGCGTGTTTGGAGCAATTTATTGTATGAGTGGGTTTGTGTATTCCAGTGCAACGTAGAGGCATGCAGGTAAAAATCGCAAATAATAAGGATCAACGGTGATGCACAACAGCAAATAAAGCCGAGTGTATTTCGGGTTTAAATGCAATAAATTGCATTTACCTTAAAAGTACGGTTCGAGGAGATTAAAATGATTTGCACACGCTGTACTGGCCAGTTTATTCTGACAAACACATGGACTCCTCCAAATGTCAGCCCACATTATGCCAGTCCATGCCCATAGCGTCAAGCCACCGGGAACAACACATGCTATATCCGCTTTCAAAATAAATCTCACTTTGACACATTCGCGTGGTGTTAGCAACAACTACCATTCAGAAACAGCACAACACACTACCCCGCCTCTCAAGAGACCTAGCGTCCTCCGAAAAGACCACTTTTCACGTATATAAATGTCGACAGAGGATCTGTTAGACTGATACGAGGTGACACCCAAAGTCCACGGAGGTCTACGTCCCAAGCTTTTATTTGGAATACGTATCGCTGCATTTCCGGTATGAATATCCTTAGCTTATGCATAACAAACCGCAGCTCAGCACCTTCTCCTCCCTGTCACAGACAATGAATGAAGCCCAGTTTGGGAAAATAGACAAACCCAGGATCCCATCGGCCCCACGTACACACACAGACACACACCCGTTAGCCAAAAACACCACACACCCACACCCAAGCGTTGCCGGTTCCCCCAGGCTGCGCTGTCTTAAAATATCACTAGCTACATTTTATCTCCATATTCCCGTCAAATCTCATCAGAAATACACACAGGTTGAAAACAGACAAATCTCTGCTTAGCCGTTGCGGTCAGGTGAGCACGCGTGTTGTATTAGTGACGCCTTATTGATGTGTGTTACCTGCAGGATGCTCAACTTCACTTCTCTGCGGTGCGGCCACGGCTTCATCAGCTACATCAAGCTAGCGTAGGTGAGCTACAGAATGACCGGAAGTTATATCATCCGTGGTGCGAAGTAAAGGCACTGAAGAGGGCGACTCAAATCACCCTTAAACTTGCTACAACACAAAAATGATCACTAAGAAATCTTGGGGGTATCACACACAATATTACTCAATGTCCTTTGCAAAAAGATTCATTTTAAAATCATATAATCTCCAATGGTGTTGGTCGACTGCTGCCCGGAAGTACTACACTTCACAATGGCTAGTTTGACATTATTATTTTTCTGAATATGCCCCCAAAAAACAAAATTAACATGATCGTGGTCATGTGTAACGCATCCCGGAGCGGGTTGTGTTTGTGTGTGACAGCGGGATAGCCGCTGGTGCCTCAGCCGGCCAGATGGACGCGGTGATCCCCGGAGATGCCTGCGGTGGTTCGGGGATGCTCGATGGGCGGCGGGACGGACCGGGTTCGGATCCGCCGAACGAAAGTTGATGCTGCAGTTTGCTGCCGCGCCAGCATCACCATGATTGGGATGAACTTCTCTTTAATCACATGACTTCCGGTACCATTTCATCCAATAGATATAATAGTGATAGCAACTTTAATCATAGTATGATTGAAACGATGAACTTGTCCATATCTATCGAATCTCTTACTATTACAACAACTACAATCACTAATTACAGTAATAAGGATGGTTAAAAGTTTTAACAATCATTTCCTCATTATTGAATATAAATTTGTTGTGAGCATGTTTCCCCTTGTTAGAATAACGGAAATCCAACGTTGTCATGAAATTATAAATCCTTGGTTAATTGGTTGGCAGGTTCTATATTGATCAGTCGATGTATTGATACAGGGAATCTATGGCTCAATCAACTCAAAGAACATAGCAGACACACAACTGAAAGAACTTCTCTATAAATACAGAACACTGAAACATTGGTTGGTACATAACTGATTTATTGGATGTACTAGATTAACATTACTGTTTAACAGATCCTCAAAATTCAAGTTTGCATCCAATCCCACAAGAAATTGCAAAAACAAATATAGCCCTACATTATGTCATTGCATTAGCCTCTATTGTGTTCAAACCCCTCTAACAATATTTCACATTCACACCTGTAATAACAAGTTTAACATAAACATTATAAATCCGTGTAATGAAGGCCATGGGGTCTGATGATCTCCACTTAATTTGTTTTTGCCACAGTTGCCAAGCGCACCAAAGCCTCCGGGGACGGAGGCCCGGCTGGTGTTGACGAGCCCGATGATGATGTGATGATTATGGAGGTCTCCCCTGGCAGCGCTGCAGCAGAGTACCACCAGCACCAGTGGGAGCAACATGTCACCAGCTGGAGGTTGATGCTTCTGAAATTTATGCACCGATCGCACAGACGGCTTACGATTCCTCCTCGTATTATGTAACCTAACATACAGAGCTGCATCCGTCATCGCAGGGGAGCAGAGACTAGACTGAGATATTGTGTTTTGATTGTGCATAGTCTGATTTATATCACATACCTGAGGGGAGTGCATTAATGGTTTTCCTCTTCAAGTCCAAATGAAAATATATCAATTAGAGGAAAGTACAATTCCTTGCCAGACCTATTTCTTATCACCATACAAATGATAAATCCTGAAAATAGATTACAGTGACATGCTCCATCTAATTATAAAACAGGCATCTCTTTGTAAGCCATGAAAGTTTTTGATGAAAACGCCATGAAATGTTACAGGATACAAGATGTTATGTATGCTGACACACTGCCATCACCAGATGTCAAAGAATCCTTGAGGAGATTAAAGCTTCATTTGTCCTTCAGATGAGGTATTTTGGTCAGCCTACCTCCAGCAGGATCCTGCATAGGCGCGATGATAAATCACATTTTAGTAGCGGTGTGATTTATGCGGAAGGGTCAGCGAATCGCTGGCAAACGCCTGGCAGACACACGCCTGGGTGGAGACGAGATTCAGGTGGAAGTTAAAACAAATCAAGGGCAGAATGTTCATAGGAGGGTAAAAGGTTCACAACTTGACACATGGTATGAAAGAGAAGAATTACTTTATTGAATACAACAAAAACATACCGGAATATCTGCTCAAAACAATCAATTTCACAATGGCATCACAGAAGGCACTGTCTGAAAATGTGCTAACTATAAAAGGACTTTTGTGTATTATAAAAACAGGGAGTGTGCCGATGCTGTTTCAATATTACAAAATCTGAAAATAAGAATAAAAACTTACCATCATAAGAGGCTGATTGAAAGACTTGAGAGCAGACAAGGCAACAGGCTAAATCAGATCATTAAAACTTTGGCTTTTCCTCTTACAAAATACTGCCCTCAATATGTGGTTTGATAACATAGCAAAAAAGAGTGACAGATTCAAAGACCAGCACAGATGAAACATCGAATAAATTCAGTTTCTACATAACTAGCCACAACTCACCACCTGATGGACAAAGCGATCTTAGTAGTGTTTCAATCTCGAATTGTCAAAGCCGTTAATACATTTTTTACAAAATGTTATCTTTAGCTGAAGCTATCTGATCTTAGCAGTGCAAGTGGCAAGAGGCTCATGGCGCCTTGCTTGTCAATGTTTAGCTGAAGTCTCTGTCTGGGAGGATTAGCGGGGCCACCAGGGTCCAGAGATAGATGAGGAGGCCCAGCCAGCTAGAGCAGGCCTTCACCCAGACGGCCGGCATGGTGGTCCGCATGGTCTGGGTGTCGGTGTCGGGCCTGGCGGAAGGGGACGTCAGAGGAAAGTCAGGCGAGGTACTCGACCCGCGAGGCTTCGAGCCGACCAGTGGAGGGCGACGCTACTTACTGGTACCAGTTGGTGAGGGTCATCATGATGTACAGCGAGGCCAGGGCCAGGCTGAAGTGGAAGAAGGAGTAGCTGTAGGTGACGCCGTCCTCTTCGTTGTCCACCGCGCGTCGGACGCCGTCCTCCCCCACTGGCGCCTCGTAGTCGGCTGTCAGACCCTGACCGTCCTCCGTCTGCATCAGTTTATTTACTTGGGTGTTGTTGGAGGAGCGGATGCTGAGGGCAGAAAGACAGCAGAGATGATTGTGTGTAGATCTCAGTGTTTGACATCTGTTTTATCATTCCGTCAGCTTTGACGCATGAGGTGAGAACAGGATGGAAGTTTCAGGAGACATCTTGGCGCCCGTATGGACCTCCTGCCCCCTGCCATGTCACTCAAAACAATCTGAGAATGTCAGGGAGGAACCAATCATAGATACCTGGCGTAAAGGGTGCAGAGGCAGAAAATAATCAATCCCACAATGCCTTGTGCATCCCACCACTGCGCCTGCTCAGGGGCTTTGGTTGGAGTTGGTCCAGCTGTGGGAGTCGGACCGCCGTTCACCAAATTCAACAGGCTGGGGTTACACTTGCGGTCTGGCAGACAAAAAAAAAAAAGAAAGACAAAAAATGTGGTTGGCGGAGAAAATGGCGGCCCGGTATTGTGTACATTGAATTGTACATTATATGAGGAGTGAGATTGGCAGAAGCTCCTTCCCAGATTGTGTTGGGATTGTGAACAGATTTTACTTATCCGGTGACTGAGATTTGTGGGACTCACTGGGGTTGTTGGTCATGGCCGACCAGGTGACATACATGGTGTAGAGGGAGATGAGGGAAGCTTGGAGTAGGCCAGAGCTGGGCTGGGCCTCCTGCGGGTAAAGAATGTGAGACATGGTGAGAAATTCACCTCAACTTTAATGTGCCATTAGTTAGAAAACTCCAAGACCTTTGACCTCACTGTCATAACAGAGGCCATCCAGGGAGAGAAAGGTTGTTCCATTTTTAACGCGTCCTCCAACTGACATTACATAATGGCGGAGGAAAAGCTGGACTATCAAGCATCAAGCGTCTGGCTGGTACCTGAACTTTGGGCAGGATGGCGACGACGGAGACGGCGATGCAGAAGATGAGGTTCAGGCTGATGATGACCTTGTGCTCTGTGCAGTCATCAGGTTGAGTGTAATACAGGTAGAAGAGCACCATGGCCGCAAAGGCCAGAGAGTAGAAGAGGAAAGTGAAGGACAGCAGAGCTGCGGGAAACAGGGACGGACAGTTGAGACGAAGCAAATCCGGTTTGTCTGCACTGTGTCACGTGATGTAAATACATTGTTTCCATCAATAATTGCATCTTGGGCAGCCTGGGACATTTCCTTCTATGCCACATTGATACAGAGGCTGCAGATGTTCTTTTATCAGTTCATCATGGGCGAGATCATGAAGTCCAAACTGAGAAGAGTGTGTACAGTTTGGGAGTGGCACAAACACGGTGATCAAAGGATTTTAGGTGTTCATGTGCGGTCTACCTGCAAACCAGCACTTTGAGTTCCCCTCCTCGGCCTTCTCCAGCCAGGACTGGTTCCAGGAGTGGGCGAAGTCCACCAGGAGGATGAGCTGGATGATGATGAAGACGAAAGAGCCGAAGGCGCCAAAGTAATACCACACTGGAAGCAAACAGAAAGCAAAAACATTATCAGTAGGAACCCGTGCACCAACTGTTCAGACGATGACCCTGAAATTAAGAGAGTCACACCTGCGGGCCTGTCACGACATATCAGCTACAACTGAATTAGACTTGCTGCCATTACTATTGAATGTATGATATTAATGTTTATTTCTGTCAATCCACCACAACAAAACAACAATTTTGCACACTATGTATTGCATTTAATCACGCAGGTGATATACAACAGAAATTTGTGTTTTTTCTGCTAGATCTAATCTAAGATTATGGAAATTGATAAAATAAATTTGTCATGCATTTGCAGAAAACTCAGTGGCGTCAAGGTGCTTTCAAAGCAGAGTCAATCAACATCTTCACACCCCCTCAATCTCATACCTGTGTTGAACGTTCCGTCTGGGATGAAGAAGGCTCCCACTGTGATGCCAACAAGCATGAGGAACTTGAAAAACCAGAACCTGAGAGGGAAAAGAGCGAAAGTATTCACTCTCCTATTCCTGTGACCTGATTCCGACAGCAGCAGTGTCACATTGTGGCCACTAGAGGGTGTGATGCAGTAGAGTAAAGACAGCAGGGAGGCCTGGGTGCTGTCAGCAGACACACACACACACACACACACACACCCGTTTTGGATGGCGGCTCTTGGGTCCTTGCTGCTGCGCACTCGGATCATGATGATGGAGAAGAAGACGAAGAAGCAGGTCATGGCGAAGCACATGCGGTACACCGACTTGTAGCCCACCATGATGTCGCAGTCCACCTTATTCTGTAAGCCAGGTATGGAGGCGCCATCCACACAAAAACCAGGAATCTGACAGGTTGGAAGAACGCAAACACAAAATGAAGAGATGAGGCTCACCGACAGCTCTGCCTCTGTTGCTGGGTTACCACAAGTGAACCCATGTCGACGATTTTCAAAGTTCCCCCTCTCATCCAACATACCGCTTTGAGGTGAGCCTCCATTCCCGGCAGGATCATGATGATGGACACCATGGTTCCGAGCAGCAGGAGGAAAGAGAAGGCCAGGCGGCTCATGGTGGAGTTGTAAGTAGATGGGCAGCATGCTGACAGGAGGCAGGGGGCCGAGCCACACAAACACGACGCCTGGAGACGCAACAATACCATTAGGAGGCCATGAGTAAATATTTGTACTTCATGGTGGGTGGAATAATGAGGGGTACACTGCTGAAGACATAACGCATAAACTGCTGCAGCAAGATAATAAAGATAGGGCCACAGGAACGCAACTGCTGTCAGAGCAAATCATTATTAGCTTTCTGCGTGTCTCCAAAGAAGATGATTCACCATGGCAAGACAAGAAGTGAGATTTCTCGTGATGGCAGGAACAATTCAAATGTTGAAACAACATGACAAAGACCTGCCATCAAAACAAATCTCAGCCTTTGCGTCTTGGTGAACAGCACCACTGGAAATCACCTCATTATCAGAGATATGAAGGTGCCACTGAGACTGAATGTGTTCCTTCTCGGCAGGAGTACCTGAGATAAGAGCTTTATTGCTAAAGCACCTGAGGATATAATAAGGATATACCAGGTTATACCGGTGTTTAGTGAACTTGTGCCCTAAATCATGGTGCCTGACATTCATACCGATGTTCGCAATCGAAGGAAAATACAGTTCTGTACCACAGAAGTCCCGCCAAGGAGCCCTGTCACGTGACCTACCTATTCACACCTTTTCTCGCAGAGGTCAAATCCCGCGAGAATACGTTCATTTCATGAACGCGAAAAAAACACTTCAACATTGACAAACACAACGAGTAATCGGACGAAATATCGTGGACGATGACGATGAAATTACCTTAACATTTAATACGACGGTTGATGAATATGAAAAAATGAAACAGAGACTATACAATCTCAAATCAGGAAAAGTACTACAACCCTGCTGCCTTCAATAGTGAAACCTAACGCGTGATGCATTACACAATTTTCACCAAATTGTCATCGAATGAGGGATTCAGGAACAGGAATTTGTTTTCGCGAGCTGATAAACAAACTTAAAGGTTGGAGAAAACAACGTTTGGGGTCACGAGTTATTGGACAACTTCTCTGAGTGTGTGCGTGAAAATCAGGGTCAAGGGAGAAATATCGACAACATGCGACTGGCACTTGACATTTATAATACTTTTATAGCACCAGAGGCATGTAGGAATAAACGGTTACAGATTTTCGGTTGCTTTTTGGCGAAATTGGCTTTCTGACCAAATGTTTTGACGTTCTTTCCAGTAGGCTGTGTGAAAGCGTAACAGCGCTGGACGAGAGTCACGCCTTGGTTGAATACAAAGTTTTTCAGGAAACCACTGATATGTTACAGGCATTGAAAAGCAAACACTGTTACTTACACAGCTGGCCAGGGAACTTATCGCCAAACAGGCGCCCATTTTCGCTTGATATCACACGACCGAAAAGCTTCTTCGCCACTTCAAGAGTTACAGGAAGCTGTTGAAGACATCAAGCTATAAAAATATGACACAACTTCCGGTAAGACTGAAATTCTACAAAACTCGATGCACTAGCAAAGCAGAATATTCCTTGTGCATTATACCAATGAGCGTTATCTTAAACATCACTTCAATATTTCCTCAACAAATCTACAATAAACATGATTGTTTTTGGCAGTGTGACATTTTCGTTCTTATTTTAATTTCCACAAAGAAAATGACTTCCGCTGATGTTCATATATTAATTTAGTAGCTTGTAATTTCCATGGTTTCCTCTGGGTTTTAACGAAACCCCACCCAGGATCCGATTGGCCAGATTTTTAAGACAATTACAATATCAACAATTTTAAACACCGTGATGAGGATGTCTTAAGACACTTTGAAAACATTCTATAGTTATGTAGGTAAATTAAACACCTTCAAATGACAAAGAGGGTGATGAGGTCAACAATACACAGCAAAGTGGAGAGTTGAAAGATTTTATTTATGGTTTTAATTTGATGTGATAACATAGAATCACAATTATAACCATGGGATACGTTTCTCAGTTAATATCATGAAAAATTGCAGTTGCATCTAGGTCATACCCATCAGTGCTGGTGATCCATTCAGCAAGTCTAAAATCAATAAAATGAGCGCATCATTGTTTTCTAAGTAAAAGGGAACAATGACGGAAGCCTGCTTTATGCAGTACAAGGGAAATAATCTGTTTTTCATAACCTGCGTTAACTGCAATAATATGTGTTTGAGGTAAGACACACAGAAACATCTACACTGATTACACCTCAAATTTTACAGCGCATTATCTGAATCATTTATTTTGATTGCAACAACAATGAGCAGAGCGTCAGGGTCACTGTAGAAATGCTGCTCAGTACAGCAATGTGCAAAATGGATCCAAACTAGCAGTAAGGAATAATACTTGTTTCCAGGCACTGGGAGACAAAAATAGAGGTGACAATAGAAGGTCAGGTGGCAAGGAAAACGCAGCAGGGGGCAGACCGCCATCTGCCTGGGCCTGCCTGTTCTTAACCAGTATTACTCTGATGTTATGATGTGATACTCGCTTACACACCTCCATGTTCAGACAGACCTGCAGCTTAGAAAGAAATTGTCCATTATTCATCATTCAGAGGCCTCTTGGCAATTCTATTGAGTTTTAATTGCATTGTCAGACTGCTCCTTTTCTATTCAGCATGAGCCAAATACGGCATCTGTTGCCTTAAATCTTACGTGCTGGAGACTTATGCAAAGAGAATAAAAAAAGAAAAAGTGATAAGAGACTTACTACACTCGAAGGACTTTCCATTTTGAGGAGACAGATATAATGTTATTGTGCTGTTCTTTATGGGGACGATGCAGGAGAAGGTACAGCAATTCAGTCTCTAGACAGAGTCAGGTGATAAATCTTCGTGCTATCACAGAAATAAATAACGTTGATGAAGCTCCAATATCTGACCAGCATTGTGAACTGAGAAATTAAATAAAGAGCACCCCGTACCAGATAGACAATGGTACATACCTCTGGGTAGCTGCAACAATTTACAGAGAATTTATAAAATGGTACAGGAAACTACTGGATTATTCCTACAAAATAAAAGCAAATGCCCTCGGGGCGCAAGCAGGGTATCGTACTGTACAGCATTACAGTACTATGAAAAAGAATAATGACCCACATGACCCACATAATGTAGGTCAATTGTATAGTCTTTGTGTTTGGTGTCATTATCAAAGTATTTTCATTGATCTTGTGAGATAGTCTCACGCCAAACAATCACACTTGCGAAAATGTGAAATACACAGGGTCTGACCTGATATAATTGGTTGGGAAGTTTTTTTCTTGGGGTAACTGAGGGAATTTTAGAATAAACAGACATCATGTTTGCTGTATTTTTTTCTACTGCAATCTATTCAGTGCTATTTGAGCAATCGCATTTGTTCCTGATGCATTTCTTTGACCATGAAACACAACGAGCTCTCCGTATGTCGCCTCATCCTGTAGTGTAATTGCTCAATCCACCGTTTTTAGGCGATGCCTTTATTTTGATAAGCTAAACTCTTATTTCCGGTAAAATCTCATTACGTTTTGCGCTCTCGCCGCCGGAGCCTGGGTGAAGGTGTCGGGGTATCGGCGTGGTTTGGCTCCGACTCTCAGCTGAGATGTAGCTGCGCGTAATGCTCCGATCCATCGGACTCTCCATCTTCGCCTTCTTCTCCTCCTCCAAGAAGATGCTCGCCTCCGGCTAGTTCCATCCCGGGACTCCTGTGGCTGTTTTTCCTCCGCGGCAGACGCACTTAATCAACTGGCGACTTTGCGCCGCGCTCCGCCGTTGCGCACATACGGACGTGTCACCTGTTCTGCTCCACAGGTAGGAGAACCTCCCAGAAAGCCCTCGAGAACCCTCACGACGCGCCTCCGTGACCCCGAGCGCTCCTCCATCCCGGGGAGCGGGTTCGGTTCTGGGCGCGCGTGTGGTGCAAAGTGCGTCCGTTTAATCTGCGCCAGTAGAAACAACAACAGTTTGTTTACGCCGCCTTCACCTCCGCAGCTGTCGGCTCCATCTGGGCGCACCGAGGTCTTCCTCAGCAGCTCCGGGCTGGACGCTCCGAGCTCAGGCAGATGGATTATCCGCGCTGACATTTCACTCGGTGCTCAAATTGTGACCTTCAGTGTATAGTTAGAACCCGGAAAACGCCAGACAGAATTCACAAAGATGTGATAGATAAATAGCGATAAATGGTTTGTGGATCAGATTGGAATCAGAATTAGAATTAATTTCGAGTATTGGAGTTATTGGAGTTATTATTTCGAGTAGTTAGTTATAGGCTAGAATCGTATTTTCTAACATGCGGTTTTGAGGACCACGCTTTACTCTCCTCCTCCTCCTCCTCTTCCCAGCCTGGTGCCACCGAAGTTATGAACTTTGTGGTCACTTCTAAACTTTCTCTCCATCCTGGAGGGCAGCAGGAGTTCTTATCATGCTTAAAATTTGAGTTTGCAGGCAGATTTGCAGAACACCATAGCTCCATTTTTACTGTGGGTTATAATTAATTGTACAAAATTAGTAGTTAGGCAACAATCATGAATTATTCATACTCAACTAATGCGATGGTACTCACTCAGGGTGTGTTTTGTACAGATGTTGGAGTGTTTCAGTTAGAAATACACACAATAATCCACTTTAGAGTGTTTGTTGTTGTAGCAGTATTGTGCACACTCAGTGAAAACAGGCCACTTTAGCTATTAAGCTAGCGCTTACTTCAAGTGGGCAACATTGCACACACTCCAAATCTGCCCATCATGTTATATGGAGCATACACAACAAAAACGTGATTCCACGTCCTTGTAGTTTAACGAGGCTCAGCCATAATTAAATAGGAAATCATAATTCAGATGGATACACAGCAGCGCCTTGAATTCCGTGAAGCCGGTGGTGAAGTCATTTTATGGCTCCACCTTTTATCGCCTTTTATCACGGGACCTGCATGTAAGTCT